>CM023448.1:29933649-30044954 GCA_013339765.2 Haemaphysalis longicornis | reverse complement strand
GCACCCTATCTTTTTCTACCACTACAAGTCGCATGATACAGCGGAAGATGCCATGGTGGAAATGAAATTATGAATTGGTGTCGTGTGCGTGTCTGACAGAGGGACCTTGAGTGCAGAAGCCTCCCCTAACTCTGAGTTAGAAAGGTAAGGAGATACGGCCTGTTTAAAAAAATTTGTAAATTTGATGTTCGGTCATGATAGGATTAAAAGGATGGTTGGTGAGAGATACGATCTTAGATGCATACAGAAGGTCAAAATTACTCCCGCTGTTCAGAACACTTTTGTCCCACTCGACATAAAGACTCTCGGCAGGGTACTGCGGAAAGCGCCGTATCAAGACGAAGGCCAAGATGCAGCCCTGGGTCTAGCATTTTCGGGATGCTTCTTTTGTCACCAACCCATACACGACACTGCCGTAGTCGAGCCGAGACCCTGGCCAAGGCAGTGTAAAAGGCGCAGCAGGAGTTGTTTGGCGGCCACTCTCATAGACTTATCTGACACGACACTTATCATTCATGTTTTTTAATATTTGCATTTGAGCTGTTTGATATCCGGTATGAATGTAAGGTTTATTCGAATAAAATAGCTAGAAACATGTGCTCCTTGTACAGAGGAATGGGCACGTTCTCAAGAGGGACGTCTGGGTCCGGGTGGACCCCACGCTTCCTGTAGAACTCAAAACAGCCAGCTCTTCCGGGATAATTTTAAAACATTCTTGTCAGCCGAGCTTGAAAGATTGTTGACACAAAGCTGCACTTAACGTTCGCAGATGGATATATTATACGACCTAAAGGATAGCGCACGTCGTCTACATACATGGAATAAGAGATTGTAGGTGGCGATGCCTTTCCACCAGATTTCATCTTTAGTTTACGAGAGTGCCACTTAAAAAACCGCACCTTGCGGCACGCCATTTTCTGCACTGAACTCTCGAGAGGCACACCGAACTCTCACTCGAAAAGTTTCTCGGAAAGAAACCCAACAAGAGTGTTTAACATGTTTCCCGAGACACCGAGTGACTTGAGGTCACCTAGGTAATGCCGAGGTAATGCCGAGAGGTGCCATAGGGCTTTTGGAGGTAGAAAGACAAAGTTGCACAATACTGTTTATGCACGAAGGCATCCTTTATATATGACTCAAGAGCTGCAAGTTGATCGTTCATGAATTGCTCCGCCCTGAAACCTGCCTGGCAGCTCTCGAGAAGACCGTCGTACCCAGGGAAGTGAACGAGCCTGCGATTTATCATCTTCTAGAGAAGCTTGCACAGGCAACTCGTCAGGGCTATGCGGCGCTAACTTGAGGGCGACGACGAGTCCTTTCCATCCTTCAAGAAGGCCACTACTATGGCCTTTTTATCTCGGGTAAGCTCTCCGTCTACCAGTATTTCATTAAGCGTGTTGCTTTAGAGTAACGTGCTCATTACTGAACGCTCGTTTCGTGGGCGCTGCGCCCGCCAAATAGTGTTCTGCTCTCGCTCGCAAGGCCACCAACCTATATGTTTTTTATCTATTGCTTCTAGTTCTTTTTATTGTCCTTATGGGATGCAGGAAAGAGCCAGGTGTTTCGAATTCCAGCCTGAGCATCTCCTTCAAATTACGCTTCAGGTTATTTTGGGTTTCCTTCTCTTTCCTTCTGAGTACAGTCCCCCTCCCTATGGCGTTAAGTTTAAAGGTCTGCTTAACATTCCCACTTTTCCCCAACTTATTCTTCTGTGTTTGTGTCTTTGGAAAAAGCTTCTTTACGGATTCTATGAAGGTTCAAATCCACCAGCTTTACATTTAACTTGCACAACTGCAGACTGAAGTTTTGATTTTTCTTTTTTTCTCTCAGGGAAAAAAAACAAAACACTCATCACTGAAAAAACGTCGGGTACCAATATGTTTGGCATGGGGAAGCTAATCCCAAAAAACTTAACCCTATCTAAGCGCGTGGCTCGCTCCTGAAAATACTCAAACATCAACACATTTCGTTGCGTGCGCAGTGTGCAGCATCGGCAAGTTCACACTCTTCAGTAATTCACAAAGAATTTGGGCACTCTTATCCGCTCCCGCCGTGGTCAATTTAATTCTTCCCTCGAAAACCAATTGAAATCCCAAAGTAAAATAATTTGTCCTTTCGTTAAAGTATTTGCAAACTTTTAAAAAAGGCCGCTTTTATTGACGAGTTTGGGGCGTAGACAAAAAGGTACCAAATTCGCCACCCCAATATTCAAAATCGAAAAAAACAACCTGCCCGTTTCACCCGAAAAACTTATTTATTTCATACCAATTTTTCCTAATGAAACAAACAACCCCACCGCGAGGGCCAACGGCGTGGCTGACACAGACACTAACAGGTTTTGAAAAAGGCTTTTCATACTGGGTGCAGTTATCACTTTCGATTTTTGTTTCTTGGACGCAAGATATCGATTTCTTTTTCCAGCTAATCCTTTCCAGCGGTACTGTTTGCGCCTGCCTCCAAGGCCAGCAAATTACGTGGGGAAACAAAGGGCTCTTCCAAGCCTGCCTAATTGTGGTTGTAACTTCACCTGGCAATACGTATTAACAGGACACAGATGATAAACCACACATAAAACAAAAAGCAATATAAGCGAAAAAAGGGAAAGCGGAACGAACCCTTTCTGGAAAGCGGGACGCGACGAGGGTTCCCGGCGTATCCGTGCTCGAGATACCTCCCAACACATAACAATCTCCCTATACCACATCATTGAATTCCTTCCCCGTCCCCCCACACACCCGCACTTGTAGCGCTGTAAACAGTCCGGTGACTTCACCTTGGGTTTGTCTGGTGGAATATTTCCTTGTGTTTAAGTCCAGGGCGTTTCGACCGCGGCGTGGGCTTCGCTGCTGGTCTACCAGTTTTTTATTAAGCGTGTTGCTGTAGAGTAACGTGCTCATTACTGAACGGTCGTTTCGTGGGCGCTGCGCCCGCCAAATAGTGTTCTGCTCTCGCTCGCAAGGCCGCCAACCTATATTTTTTGTTCATCTATTGCTTCTCGATTCTTCTTTATTGTCCTTATGGGATGCAGGAAAGAGCCAGGTGTTTCGAATTCCAGCCTGAGCATCTCCTTCAAATTAAGCTACAGGTTACTTTCGTATTCCGTCTCTTTCCTTCTCCGTACAGTTCCCCTCCCTATGGCGTTAAGCTTAGTGTCGTGCTTAAACAATTCCCACTTTTCGCCCCAACTTATTCTTACTGTGTTTGTGTCTTTGGAAAAAGCTTCTTCACGGATTCTATGAAGGTATCATAATTTACCAGCTTTACGTTTAACTTGCACAACTGCAGACTGAATTTTTCTGATTCTTCTCTTTTTTCTCTCATGGAAAAATAAACAAAACACTCATCACTGAAGAAACGTCGGGTACACAATATGTTTGGCATCGGGAAGCTATATCCCAAAAAGCTTTAACCCTATCTAAGAACGCGTGGCTCGCTCCGTGAAAATACTCAAACATCAACACAGTTTCGTTGCGTGCGCAGTGTGCAGCATCGCAAGTTCACACTCTTCGAGTAATTCACAAAGAATTTGGGCACTCTTATTCCGCTCCCCGCAGTGGTCAATTTGTAACTGTTCCCTCGCAAACACAATTGAAATGCCAAAAATAATTTCTTCTTCGGTTTTAAGTATTGTGCGAAGTTTTCAAAAAAGGCTGCTCTTTATTGTACGAAGTTTGGGGCGTAGACAGAAACGGTATAAAATTCGCCACCACAATATTCAAAATTACAAGAAACAAACCTGCCCGTTTCACACCAAAAAATTATTTGTATTTCAATACCACTATTATTACTAATAAACTAACAACACCACCGCGATGTGCAAACCGCGTGGCTGACACAGACACTAAACGGGTTTTGAAAAGGCTTTATCATACTGGCCGTGCAGTTATCACTTTCGATTTTTGTTTCTTGGACAGCCAGGATATCTATTTCTTTTTCCAGCATAATCCTTTTCAAGCGGTACCGTTTGCGCCTGCCTCCAATGCTCGGCAAATTTATCGTGGGGAAAAAAAGTTCTCTTCCAAAGCCTGCCGTAATTTGTAGTTGTAACTCCACCGTAGGCAATACGTAAATTAACAGGACAGAGATGATAAAACACACACAATAAAACAGAAAAAGCAATATAAGCGAATAAAAGGGAAAGCGGAACGAAGCCATTTCTGCAAACGCGGGGACGCGACGAGGGTTCCCGGCGTATCCGTGCTCGAGATACCTGCAACACATAACAATCTGCTGTGACCACATCATTTAAAATTCTTTCCCCCGTCCCACCCCACACAGCCCGCACTTGTAGCGCCGCCTAAACAGTCCCGTGACTTCACTTTGGGTTTGTCTGGTGGAATATTTACCTTGGGTTTATGTCCAGGGCGTCTCGACCAGGCGTGGGCTTCGATGCTGGCTCCTCGCAGCTTGGCTTTGCGACGCCTCCTCCCTCGTCCCCACCACTTTCCCGTGCCCGTTTTCCTGTCATGGCTCTTGTGCCTGGGGTCTCGTCTTCGTCTTGCACGTCAACGCTCATGTTGGCAACGTCGGACTCACCAACACTTTTTGCTGGCATTAGACGCCTCGGCGACGGCACCTACTTCCTGGGGGGCTTCAGGGTCTTCCTCCGGCACTGCATGTGAGCTGCACTCCGGCGGGACGACTCGAGCTGGCTCAAGGGGGTGTCACCTCCTTCGCTAGCACCTCTACCTTGCCCCTTGCAGCCTCCTCTTCGTCCTCTGTATCCATGATGAACTCGGGCGTCTTCTCGTCTCCTCCTGGACCAGCGACGTTCGCGTAGGTGCGAACGCATCTGCTCTCGTCGTGCCGGAAGCGGCGACCAAGAGCACAGCAGGGAACCCTACACCAGCGTCGAATGTGTCCGCTCCGGTTACAGCAGAGGCATAGAGGAGCTTGCCCGGACACCATGACCATGGCTTGCCCGTCGGCGACCCGTACCTGGTGGGGTATGTCTTCCACGTTGACGCCCGACTTCGGCTGTAGGGTGACCAGGCGCATCATTGATAGCTGTGCAGAGCAGCGTGGCACACGCCGTCCGTCCCGAATCACTTCCGTGACCCTGCCGTAAAGACCCAGGGCGCTTCGCACTTCGTCGTCTGGGATGTTGTGGAGCACCTAGTGGAGCATTAACCGGACGTCGTGGAAGCAGGGATCGATGACGAGGAAATGACGGCTCTTAACTTGCAATTCCCCGGTTGCAGGAAATTTCTCCGCCCCTTCGGGCTCCTTGAAGGTTACTGCACACAAATGGTTCATCTGGTACGCCCCCAAGGGGATAACCTCGAGAAACAGTTCCAGACGAACCCAAGCGTGGTGGAGTTCTTCGACCTTGTATGGCCTGGCTCTCAAATAGGCGTGCAAAAATTGTGTTAAGCACTGATGGTCCCGACGGCAGTCACGGCCGCATAACTGGATAATCATTGATGTTATTCAAACTGGTTGAACTTTTACGGCGGGCAGAAAGTCACCGCCAAAGCTGCTCCTTCGACGGAGCTCGCCATCCTGCGGCCGCACAGCGCAGTAGTTGGAAGCAGAATCGCCACTTCTACACCACCGTTGCACCTATATATGTATAGTAAAGGTGACATGAAGGACATAAAAAACAGGCCGATCAGCGCACTGTCAGTCGTCTACAAGGTACTTCCCACTGTAATCGCTAACAGAATTTCTGCAACTTCAAATTTCAGTCAACCTAAAGAACAAGCTGGGTTCCATAAAGGCTTTTCAATAATAGACCATACTCACAGGATGACGCATGAGAAGTGCTCCAATTATACTGAACCCCTGTATATAGCTTTCAGAGATTATGAGAAAGCATTTGACTCGGTCGAAACTTCATCAGTCATTCAGGCATTGCGGCACCGGTGTGTAGACGAGCATTAGGTAACAATAATAGAGTATATTTACAATAAGTACACAGCTACCATTACACTGAAATAGGAGAGGAGTAAAATTCCTATTAGGAAGAATGTCATGCAAAGAGACACAATCTCTCCAATATTATTCAAAGCATGTTTAAAAGAAGTATTCAGAACTTCGGATGAAGAACAGGTAGGAGTGAAGGGTGAAGGAAGCTCCATCATGTGCGAAAGGTTCGCGACCTTGACCCCACCCCACAAAGGGACGCCGACACGAAACAAACAGAAATCGCCGGTTTATTTCGGGGCGGCAAAAAATGACACGAGTAGAAACAGCAGCTCGTAACACATACGATCATGTAAACAACGCGACACTGAAAGAACGCACTGCACCGATTGTGCACAAAAATATTACAACGTTTCGCTCTACACTCACGACAATGTTCGAGTCCTTGTACCAAGCCACCCCTTCTGGGCCCACCATATAGGCTGGCGAGTTCAAGCTGTCCAGGAGTTGTCGGTCCGGTTGTCTGCCCCTTGCTGCTCCCATCCTGGTTCTGCTGCCGCCGAGCTCTTCCGTCCAGCTCCTCCCTACCACACCCGCGAAATCAGCCTTTATACCAGACGGGGAAGTTTTGCGCATGTTTAGGGCTTGGTACGCACCACACGTGTTTCATTGTCTGCTAACTGTTTATCGCACACACATGGACGGGCACATGAAACACTGAGGTCACTATCTCTGTGCGACGCAGGCTCGGTGCACTGTAATCACCATACACGAGCGCACCTAGGGGGCAGAGTCCCAACAACCCCTCCTTCAAGACCAAACAACTCGCGAGTTACCTGAGAAATGGTGGGGGGCTGCCGCTGAAAAAGCGTTCTCCACGGAATTAGAGGTGAATGCCGGTTCAGAAGGGTCTTGCCGTTCGAGCCCCATTGCTGTACTGTTAAGAGGGTAGCACCTCCTGGACCATAAAAGACGTTCGATCTCTTGAATAGAGGTTCCTTCATGATATGTCTTACGGTAATCAATGCCTACTGGACCCGTTTCCCGTCCCGCATGCAGGTTACGGATGCGATAAGTCTGCCGAGATGTTCGCTTTGTCACCTTGTAAGGGCCTTCCCATCTGTCTGCCAGGGAAGCAGCGAAGCCTTTTGTTGCATCGCTCAACGAGTGTGTACGACGTAGTACTATGTCAGCGACGGAGAACTCAACCTGGCTTAGGCCTTTGTAGTACCGCCGGCCTTGCTCGAGCCGTGCTAGATCCAGGATTTGCCTTGCCTTCTTGAGAGTCTCGTTAAGGGAGCTACGAAGGTCGTGCGCATATTTGACATAACTGGGCGGGCGCGCTTCGACCGGATCATTGAAGGAATGTTCAATACGAACACAGATCGCCGACCAAAAACAACGCTGCTGGTGTAAAGCCCATCGAGCGGTTGACCATAGTCCGAGTAGCAAGCGCAATTTCGGAGAGGCGAGCATCCCAGTCTTTGTGGTGCTCAGTGAAGGCCACCAGCATTATTATTAATTTCTTTTCACGCGTTCCAGTATATTTGTTTGGAGATAGTACTTAGCAGTTCCTTGTGTACTACTCCTAATACAGAACAAGTGTCCTTGGAGCTCTGGCTTGTGAAGTACGTCGCATTGTCTGTTATGAGCTCCTCCGGAAATCCAAAGCGCAAAAAAACATCCAACAACTTGTCTCAGATCACCCTAGGATCAAGCTTACGTAAGGCGTACAGCTCTACCCACTTCGAAAAATTATCTGTCAGGTCCAGGTGGTAGCGAATGTTTGCCGATCTTTGCTAAGAAACCATCACATCGCACGCTGCGATTTGCCAGGAAAAGCGGCTCTCGACAGACTTCATGTGGCCCGGCCGTTTACCTTCTCACCGTTTACCTTCTCAGTACTTCTCTTGGCTTCACACACTGGCAAACCGGGCATGTCTTAGCGTACTTCATAACCTCGGTTCTCATGCAAGGCCATGTGATAACCCAACAAAGCTGATATCCGTTTTCTGTCTGTCACTATGGCCTGCTAAGGTAGTTTCGTGGTAGTATTCCACAATGGACTCCTTAGGCTCTTTGTTACAAACACACAGAAAGGAGACTCACCACTGACTGTGTGTGTGCTTGAAATATAGCGCAGTAGCAATGCGTCTTGGCCTTCAATGTAGCAGTCGTAGTTCGGTGCCCCTGCCGCTGTAGCGTCGTCAGTCTCAGTAGCCGTAAGCGACTGCCCCATGCGTTTGTACTGCTCGTCAGCCTGCTGCGCTTCCAGTACCTGCTGGCGACTTACCAGGATTCCCCAGGCTTTTCAGGCGCTTTCACCGGCTAGACGCCTCGTTCTGATTGCTTTTGTGTTGGTAGGGGTGCACGAGACACAGCGTCCGCGGCTTTGTTGTTGATGCCCTTCTTGCATTCCAGTTTGTAGCGACACTTTTGCGGGTTTGTGGCCCATCGTGCAAGGCAACCTTCATGGTTCTGAAGCCGAGACAACCGTAAAAGGGCCTAGTGGTTGGTCTGTATATTGAAATCTGCGCCATCCAAGTACATGTTAAACACTTTGAGGGCAAACACTATGGCGGGACACTCCTTCTCCGTCACTGAATAGTTTTTTTCAGCAGCAGACAGAGTAGGGCTGGCGAACGCCACGGGTACAGTTCGGTGCTATGCTGCTGTAGTAAACAGCCCCTATGCCGCCCTAACTTGCATCGGTTTGAACTAAGCGGCGGTTCAGATCTTGCAACCGCATGTTTTTGGTGTCGGCGATAGCTCTGGACAGAGCCTCAAAGCCTGCTCCGCCAAAGCGGCCCTAGACCACCTTGTACCCGTCCTCAGCATCTCATGAAGGGGACGTGCCAACTCTGCACCGTTTGGAATGAAGTGCCTGCAGAAGCCGACCATACACAGGAAGCGCATCAGACTTCTGATATTCTCTGGTTTCGGGAACAGCAGGATCGCCTTTAGCCTCGCCTCGTTTGTCCGCACTGAACCATAGTCCACAACGAAGCCCAGGAGCATGATGCTGCTGACAGCCAGTGGTACCTTGCGGGAATTTACTGTGAGGCCCTGCGTTCTTTATGCGCTGCAACACAGTCTGTTAATAAACCACGTGCCCGTCAAAGTTGTTTGATAATACAACCACAGCATCCATGTGCCAATCGTGTAGTTGCATTTCGTGTTCCCCAGCACGGTGTCCATCATGCACTGGAAAGTTGTGGGAGAATTCGACAAATCGAACGGCAGCCTGACCACTTCAAACAGCCCTCTGCTTGAAGCGAATGCGGTTTTCTCGATATCCTTTTCCGCTAAGGGATCTGTAGGAATCCTCTACTGCAGTCGAGTGTGGTGAATTTGTTTGCCGTGCATAGCGCGTGCATAACCACATCGATAGATGAGAAGGGGTAGGAGTCTCTCGTTGGTATCGGGTTTAGGTGTATGTAGTCTACGCACATGGTGACACTGCCATCTTTTTATCTGCCAACAGAGCTGGAAATGCCGAAGGTCTTTTTGATGGCCGCACTGCTCCCGTATTCACCATCTCTTGCAGGGTATTATCCAGCTGTGGTTGTTTGTGGATGGTCAGGTGTCTAGGGTTGAACCGGAGTTGACACGGATCTCCTGTCTCGATGTGGTGGTCAAAAATGCTCACCGCCCCAGGGGCCTCTGTGAACATGGCTGCAAAGGGGTGTAGTAGTGCTTCCAGCCGCGATTTTTCCTCCGCAGCTCTAAAAACTGCCCGAAGATTGTTTGCAAGCCGTTTTCAACCTTGCCGCTGGAGGTCTCTGCCGTCAACAACTCTGACTGCGATTGGGATGGTCTTCCTACGAAGCTGTTAAGCGGTGTTCCGGGAAAGTAGTGGTAGTTTCCGGATTTCACCTCAAGGCCTAACCCTGTTTTGGATATCACATAGCGACCCAGGATGGTGGGACAGGAAACACGTGGGGAGGTGAAAAAACGTTGCCTGTGTTTACGGACATCAGCGATTACCGTCAGCCTCGCTGGTGATGTTATCCACACAACCTATTTTGAGGCTGTTCTGTTAGGGGGGATACTGGTGGTACAGTGACGAAATTTGATCCTCCTCGCAGAGCAGCGTACTCCCACAACATCTCCAAACACGGAAGCCGTTGTCCAGTGTCCAGTAGGACAGGTGCCCTCACATCCACTCCCTTTACGGTAATGCAATGTGCACTATGCACGCTTGCACCCTGTTCTTGAAGAGCCGACGGCCAGCAGCTTTACATGCGCCAGTGTTTCTTCGCTGGAGGCCCCTGGGGTTCTTCCCGCCCCAAGCCATCACCTTCCACGCCCTCCATACTGGGTGTGGCGGCCTCAATCGTAATTGGTCTGGAGCGTTTGCTCTGCATCAGCCCCCGCTGTCTGCGTCGATTTTCTGCGGAGGTTTCAACGGCGTTGCCTGTGGAAGGTCCATGCAATGGTGCCTCTCCAGGTCCGTACGCTGGTTTATGCCGCAATGTGAGGAGTCCGCCCGCAATTTCGAGCAGCGTCTCTGACTCGGTTGCGCCAGGGTTTGTTCACAGCGTGCTCCTGTGTGGTAGTACAACTAGAATACCAGTGTGCGGTCATCTGCGTCCGCTGGCTGCATATCGACAGGGCTAAATGGTGTTTTCGCGCTCGCCAAGATTGATGGGCTGGAGTGCCCCGTCTGGTGGACAACCCCATGTCGCCTAGCGGTGTCGTTCGACTCGGGTGATGCGGGAAGGAATTCGTTGTTGACATCAGTAGGGACTTTTCGGCAGGGGTTAGCCAATTTGTCCACTTTTTGCTCTACATGCCCGTGGTCGGCCTGCCCCAAGGCCCCTCTCATAAAGGCTCCTGATCGTTGGGGTATGTCACCGCTCGATAACTATCTCCCACGGTGGTGCTGCAACGCTGGGGTGAGTCAGCGCTGCAACCATCTCGCCGGTGGGCGCCGCACCGCATTGGAGTCTTGGCGCAGAAAAGCCTCCATCGTAGGCGCCATATTCCTAAGGCGAGTTTACCTGTGCAGGTCTAGCTCGTTGGTGCCACAGGGCGTGGGACACCCGTGGCTGGATCTTGTCCGCTATCCCTCTTATTGCCGAAGTGCCCTTCGGTGGTCACCACTTTTGCCTGGCCACTGACATTGCTAAGGTAGCAAAGTGTCGGCGCTCGAGTCAATGAACATTGTTTGCGCAGAAGAATGGCAAGTTGGGCTGGCTATGTCATCGCTGTGTGGTCATTTATTCTTTTGTCCTGTCCTTCCTGCGCGGCCCGTTTGATATGATCACTATGAACCAGCTAGCTCAACTTCAGCTCTGTGCCGTCGGTAATTCTTCTTTTGTACCGTCCTTCATGCTCTGCCGGATCGATAGAGTCTGCTCAGATGGCCGCGACCATGCTGTTGTGGCAAGATCCCTCGGCTGGTCCGCCCTGCCATGTGCAGGGTTTTTCTCCGCACAGGATGGCTCCAAACAGGTCTTTTTAGGAGGAGACGGTTCTAATCCAGTGATGCCCTTATGGAAGCTTCAAATTTCAAAGCCTGTTGAGCAAGGTCGTAAAAGCCAGAGAGCCACCGGAGGCAAAAGTATGGACGGAATTTCGCATTGCTCCGGAAAATATCCCTGGTGACCTTTCCTAGTTCAGTCGCTTCTGGTTCCGCGAGCTCGTACAAGCGCTGTATGGAGCGCACATATTCCTGCAGGGTTTCGGTCTCACCTTGAGTACGTGCGCGCAGCTCATCCCTGATCTGGTACTTGAATCCGGGGGGCCGGAACTGTTGTTTGAAGTGCCTCTTAAAACCCTGCATGTTTTGAAATGGCTTTTGATGTCGTCACCAAGCCATTGCTGAGGAGGGGCACACTACTGGCAGGATCCTGGTAATCAGTGTGCCATCCGAAATTGCCATGGCCTATTTATTGGTAATCAGAGAATTCTTAACGAAAGTAAAATACATCTTTTTGTCGTCATAACCCATGCCCCTAGGCATGGCCATATTTACAAGCAGTGATACGCTGCAGTAACTCCTTCCATATTGATGTCTGGCACTAGGGAAAACAATTTCTCGGCGCAGTTTAGTTTTGCTGGCTCGAGCTGCAAGAAGCTGCTTTTCGAACTCCCTCTTCACTTGGAGCAACTGTGCCATCAATTCGGAGAATTGGCTGCATGCTATATGATACCTGCTCCGTCTTCGCAGTACTATTAGAGTATTTTTGGCGCACAATGATTTGTGGGTGAATGCGATTCGGTCATTGGGGCACGTGGAACTAGTAATCGCCGCATTGTTTGACATCGCCGTGCTTGCCTAAATTTCCCAACCTAGCCCAGAATACAACTTTGCGTGCACAGGGGTACTTTGAAACCACGCTTCAAACAATTTATGGCTGGTTTGGTTCCAAAACAGCGCAATATCAACGCCTTCTCGAAACGTGGAACACAGGGTGCCACGCACAGCCACCGGCGCATTGGTCCGCTAAACTGCCCTCCGCAACAAGCGCTGAAAAGCTGTACGGTGCTCTCGGAGCTTGTCAATAATGTGCCTACCAGTCTACATCATATAGCGTCTTCCACAAGATACAGGCACTTTGAATATAACATCTTGTTTGACACCCATAAACTGTGGGGCATGCCTGTTAGCAAAGCGGTTGCCCTTTTTATCGCCGTTCGCAGCAGACCATAACCGTGTTAGTTTTTCTGGGGCGGAATGCACAACGTCGGTACCACATTCCCCCCCCCCCCCCCAACAAAGAGGACCTATTTTATTGATTTCCTCAAGCGGAGCTCCTGGTTGCAGCCAGAGATAAAATTCAGTCTGCGCCAGTAGCCTATAAAAACCGGGCTGGTCTAACTGTCGGTAACTTTTGCAATTGCTTTCATTTTATGTTGCTGCCACATATATCACTTTAACAATGAATCTTTCATCCAGATACAAGGAATCTGCATCGGGTCGTGTATTGCAGCGGTTTTAAGTAATTCAAAGTGGGACAGGAGTATTGAGACGCGTATTCAAAAGGCGAACATAGCAAAGATAGTTAGGTATGTCAACAAGAACATGGCTGGGTCGGTGAAGCCAGGGTCGGTGAACCCAGAAGTAGAATATTTTGTCAAGACGGTTAAGAAGACAATTCTGTGGGGTTCTGATGGTCTGAAATTCCCTGATGAATTACTAATTGAAACTTTCTTGCACTTCCTCGATGTGCGTTTTATGGTCAGTGGAAAACTCGTGTGTGGAGCGTACAGGCCACGGTAAAAAAAGGCAACTTTGGATTTTCGTTCAGCACATTCGAAAATAGTGGAAAAGGGTATTGGCATTACCTCTCTTCGCCGGGCCTCGAGAAGTCCTGTCAGCACAAAGTCGCCGGTAGTGTTTAGCACCAAGTTGCACGTTTTAAGGATGCCGGCTTCCTTCGGAAAGTAATAGCGTCACTGGTGGAAAGCCTTTTGAGTGACGTCAGGTCAGAGGCACGACGTCAAGGGTGACATAAATTTTGCAAAAAAAGGAGGCCTGTGATCGTCCCTTACATACACAGTTTCTTCAACCGCTTTAATAAGGTGCCGGGGAAATGTGTGGCTGACCTTTTGTTTCCCATCCCATAAAAAACTGGCACGAATATGCTGTGCTATGAGCGGCGAAAAAAAGGCTAATCGCTGTGCTAAGAGGCATACCAAACAGTTTGTTGGTTGCAAACAAGTTGTATACAAAGTGCCTCTATCTTGTGTAAAATGCTATATACGGCAGACTGGTACGCGCAATAATGACAGTTTTCGAGAGCACCGTACAGCTGTTCAACCGCTTGTTGAGGGCGGCCATTTACCTGACCACGTTCCACAATGTGGTCCGTGTTTCGAGAAGACACTGATATTGCGCTCTTTTCTGACCAAGGCAGACGTGAGTTGTTTGAAGCGTGCTCCAATAAGAAAGCCGGTGATAACTGCGTAAGCACGCCATCAATTAGTTTGTCCAAAAAAGAAATACATTATCTGAATGTGCACTTGACACATGCGTGCACTCTTAAAAAAGGTCGGGCATTCACTAATGGAATACTAACAAGTTACTTGTCCCAGTATACACTAGGTACTTAGTAACTGGAGGTAGTAAATGTAGCACTAGTCAGAATTACAAACAAAAGCAGGCAGTAAGCACCACTACCCCCCCTAGTAAAGTTCCAGCGATAGCACTCTTCTGAGCTACATGCGTTTACTAACTGGCCATGCACAACCTAGTCATAAGCACGACTTTAATCTTGTGCTACTACTTCCTACACTCAGTAAAATTTACTAACCTTGCAGTTGTTAGTGGCAGAGCGTACGTACAAAATGGGGGTAGTAAGTTTCGTAAGAAGTTAGTAAATACGGCCGTTACTACCTTTTTTACGACCTTTTCTATTAAGAGTGTAAAACTGCATAACTTGCCTTTGTCGCGAATTATATTTGTTGCGTTGACTACATTCCCACACGCGCCGTTCCTGTACGTCTTCCTATGTGTGTACCAAACATTTTAGTTGATGTCCAGCGCTAGTCGTGTCATTCGCGTTCGCTAGACTCCCAGGAACGAGCTCAGTCTCCACCGCGGGAAGAAAATAAGCTGCGTGTGTGGAGAACGATGTTACGGTATGTGCCCCGAGCAACTTTTTATTTTCCACTTTCTTAGTAGGCCACTGGCCCCGCCGCGTAGAATTCTAATTCCGAAGCTTCCAGAGCGCGTTAATCCCGCGACATGTGTTTAAAGGCCAACTCAGAAAGCTCGAAAGCATTAGCGTTCACAAGACGCCAGGGACCCAGCTCAATCTCTGCCGCGGGAAGAAATAAGCTGCGTGTATGGAGAGAGAGCGACATTTTATTCACAGGTATAAAATGAGGAGGAGTTGTATGGAGCACTGCGAGATTCAGAGGCCGCGGTCCAACCTTCTGCTGACAGCTTCTTGAATGAAGTCAATCAGGCCGCGTTGCTCCTCTTCTCTTCTAGGTGAGGTCAGGCACCCTCTAGTGTATGGTTTTCTAATTTGGGTGTATTGAGGGCATTGCCAAATAATGATCTCTTGCGTATTTGCAATTTTGCACTGTGAACATGACGGTAAGTTTGTTGTTTTGCCATATCTGATGAGATGTAGCATCTCAGGTGTTTCGAGTGTTCCGGCTTGTGCTTGTTGGAATAGGATTTGCTGCTTTCTTGTTAGGTTAGGGTGGGGAGCTGGGAGTAGTCGTTTCGCTGTTTTTTATTCTTTAAGATGAAGTTGCGGGTTAGTTAGAGCTCGGACTTTGGCAGCCGTTGCTGGGAGCCCGGATGTATGCGTCTCGAGCAAGCTGATTAGCCTTTTCGTTTCCCAGTACCCCGGTTTGGCCAGAAATTCAGTACAACTTCACAGTTACTTGAATATGCTTGAATAGGTGTGCCGCCGAGAGGGATGTATGACCGGAGTCTAAGAGTCGACATGCCCTCTTGTTGTCGGTATAAATATTTAGGGGACGGGCTGGTTGGGAGAGGTGGATAACAGCTTTGCCAATTGCGTATTGTTCCGCTTCGTCTGATGAGTTGAACTATTTGTTCCCTTCTGTATTAAATCTGTTGAGCACCGTGCGGTACGCGACAGCCCACGAGGTGCCTTTTCCCGCCACGTTCGCGTATACATGCATTTGCTGGGGTTCTCTTTCCGGTTTCTTTTTGAAATATTTGGCCCTGACGGCTCTTCGCTCTGCGTGTCTAGTGCCGTTCATATTACCAAGAATGGGTGCTATCTTTAACTGCTGTCTGTCCATATGCTCTATCTTGGAGTAGTTCACCCTTTCTTGGGAATCATAGCCGATCGATTGCAGGAGTTGAATTCCGGCCTCGCTTTGCCTCAGTCTTCTAAGTTGGTTGTGTTTGTGGACTTGGACAATTTCCTCTATGGTGGCTGTGGTCCCCATGTCCTCGATGACCTTATTACAGGTGGTTACCGGTAGTCCTAAAGATATCTTTGAGGCTTGTTGTAGTAGAGTGTCCAATTTCAGCAGTTGGGTCTTGTTGACGTTTGTATAAGGAATGGAGTATCTGTGCGAGATGTGATGAGTGCTTCATTAGGTCGGAGTAGATCTTCTTCTTTAAGTCCTCTCTGCCTATTGGAGACATGTTTCATAGGTCGGAGTATCTGTTCTTCTTGTTTTTGGAATTCTCATTACTGTGGCGCGGCCCCACCATCCTTCTGGAACTGTTGGCCAAGAATCTTGATTGTTTGCGGAGTAGGGACGGCTGTGCCCTGTAGCGTAAGCTGAATAGGGGGTGGCTTCCATCTTCTGTTGGTGACCATGAGTAGTTCCGTTTTTTCCGTGGAGCATGTAAGGCCAATTTTTTCGTCTGCTTCTTGGACTTTATTGATGGTCTCTTGTAGTTGTGTTTGAATATGTCCAGGGGAGCCTGTCTTGATCCATATGGAGATGTCATCTGCGTACATGAGGTGATGTATGCCTTCCACCTGTTTTAGCGCCCTGTGAATTTTAAGGGCTGCAAGGTTGAACAGGGTGGGAGATAGTACTGCATCCTGTGGTATGCGTCGTTGTGGATTGGGGAATGGTGGTGTCCTATGTTCACCTATGGAAATCACGAGAGAGCGTCCTCGTAAGAAATCTCTGACGTAGTTGTACAGTCATCGTGGTCCACGCAATCAAATGCCTTCTTGAGGTCAACGGCGAGTATGGTCTGGAGTTGCGCCAAGCTTGGTTCAGCCATAATTTCTTCTTTGAGTGCTACGATGGCACCTTGTGTAGACAGATGTTGTTTAAATCCCAGCGTGTTGTACCGAATGACATCAACTTCTTCAAGGTGATCGTGCAATCGCTGTAGCACCATACGTTCCATAAGTTTGCCGACGTTTGAGGTGGACGTTATAGGGCGTAGATTGCTTGCAGCGATGCTTTTGCCTGGTTTATGTATGAAGATCATTCGTCCTGCTTCCCAGGCTGCGTTCAGCGTTTTTCCCCGTCCACACTTAGTTGAATTCTACCAGAACTGTCTGGAGGTCCATATCCCCTAAATTACGTAAACAGGGTGCCGTCACCATGTCTGGTCCTGGTGATTTGTTTCCCGCACATTTGCTAATAGCTGCATTGAGCTCGGCAAGATTGAACGCTGTATCCATACAGGGATTATTTGGGCCACTGTATTCCCTGTAGTTTGGTTGTACACGGGGCAGGATATAGGTGTCTTTCAAGGTTTTAAGAAGTTCTTGAGGTCGTCATACTCTTGGATGAGTCGGTGTATTTTCTGTAGGGTTGAAATTTAGGTGGTGGTTGGGTTAATAAGGGCTCGGAGCAGCGACCAAATTTTCTTCATACCTATTGTTCCGTGAAGTTGGTCGCAAGTTCGATGCCATTTTTACGTATAGGCTTGCGTCGTGTACTCTTGAATATGTTTGTTGAGCTTTGCAACGCGTTTTTTAAGACTACGGTTGGTTTTGCATCGCTTCCAGCGCTTGACAAGACCGTTGCAGGCTTCCCAACAGTGGGGTCTGTCTATTGGTGGTTCGTCTTCGTATTGAGTGAAACTTTCTGTATGCTTCTGTACATCTCTATGAAGATCAGTAGTCCACATTTGGATATCCTCGCACGTTTTTTCAGTACGCTTGGCGCCTACCTCGTCCCACTCATCTATTCGTGCAGTTTTCCATTTCATGAGTTGTGGCGTGGTGGAGATTATATGCAAATAATTGCGCGATCGCTGTTAAGGTACTCTTGCGTGTGCAACCATTGTATGACAATGCCTTTTGAGCAGAACGTAAGATCTGGTGTTGTATCTCTCTCCACAGAGTTGCCTAGTGGTGTGAGTTCTTTCAGGTCATTATGGAGAATTTTCTGGTGGCTTTGAATCATCGTCAGGAGACGCTGACCATTTTTGGTGTTCTGTGAATATCCTCAAGCTGTATGTGGTGCGTTAAAGTCGCCCATGAGAATGTGTTTTCGCTTGTAGTTGGGGGTGCAAACAGGTACCGATCGCGCTCAGATCGTCTTTTGGGGGACTATATACATGTTTAACGTATAAATGCTCTTTTCCACTTCCTATCCTTAAGGTGATGCTGATATCATTCGCGTCCTGTTGCGACGCCAAAAGATCTTTTCGGGTAAGGAAGGCTGTTGTTGGACTTACTTGATATTTAGTGTAGCCATACAGTTTCGGGTTCTTCCCTTGTTCTTGAAGCGCGATTATGTCTGGCCGGATGTTGAGGTTTTCTATCCAGGAATGGAGTTCTCCTTGTTTTTGTCTGAAACCTCTCCAGTTTCACTGTAGTACAGACAGTGTATTATTACTGTCCATTGAGTTTCTGCATGAAGGCATCGAGGTTGACCTTCAGTGCCTGCATTTGTTGTAGGATGGGTTGGAAGAGTTCCTTTGCATGAGTGTCTATTATTAATTCTACAGTGCGGTTGATTTCTGTTATTTGTTGTTTCATAAGCTGCATTTCGTAACGCATTTCTTGAATAAATGCCTGGATGGTGCTACTGTAGTCATTTCTTCGGAGGGTACCTGTGCTTCATCGTTCTCTGTTTGACTGCGTTTGTTTTGGGGCGCGGTATCTTTTCTAGCCTCGGATGTTGTATCCATAGAAGTACTTTCCATGGGTTTTGGGCTAGGGGGAGGTGCCGGTTGTGATCCTACGTGTTGCTGGTATGCTCGTGAGTTATATATTGGGATTGTGGGAGTTGTACGTGGGGTAAGGGCGTCCCTGTATGTACGGTGAATATGGTTTTAAAGAGTGGCTGACTCACCTTCTTTCGTTGTGAGGGCTTATTGGGCCTTGATTCCTTGTGTTGTGGTGCTTTAGGTTGTCGCCGAAGGGTTGGGAATGGGTCTTGAAGTTGTTTTCTGGATTCCTGTGGGCCTCGGCTGGGTACTAGCTTGTCCAGTGGCGATAGGTCCCCTCTGTCGCTAGCTCGTTCCAGTGTTGTAGTGGCGTGCTTGCGGATGTTGAGCCGTTTCAGAAAGGCTTGTTTTCTGACGACGGCGTCTGTTTCGAGTTTCTTGGGGCAAGTAGCGTCATCCGATCGGTGTGGTCCCAAGCAGTTGACACACTTGATGACGGACGTGTGAGCCTCGTCATTGTTGGAATGGCCGCAGTTGGGGCACCTAATGAGGGTTGAGCTGGTACACACATCTGCTCTGTGCCCTAATCCTAGGCATTTAGAGCATATCTGAGCTGTGAGGTGGTGCGGTTTGCAGCAGTGGACTGCACCACCGAAGCTGACCGTGAAGGTTACATAGGTTCCTGCAAACTTGGTTATCGCGGCCGTGGTATTGCCCATCATTCTTGCGGAGAGTATGGTATATCCTTGCGGCGCTTTGAGCAGCTGCTGCAGGGTTGCTGGGTCCGTGCCGCGTTCCACTTGGTAAATAACCCCTTTGCAAGTTTCACGAGCCGCTGGGGTATACCCGCTGAGGGGATGGTTCACTTGATTGAAGCTTAGTTGTGTAACATTACATATCTTCCTGATGGCGTTAGCGCTATCGCTAGTGATGACCAGGATATTCTTGAAAGGCTGGATCGTCGTCATCATGCCTGATGCTTCTTCAGATGTGAGACCTGCTGTTAGGCGTAGTAGTCGGTGTAAAGCCTGGGGCATCACTTGACTGAGTTGGAGACTTCCAGCTTCTTGGAGAATGGGTTTCCGGGGCTCACCTTGATTGGGTTATTATACCGGTGATTCCACTCATCCTCCATCAGTTGGTATCGCCTGGTAGGGTCTTCAACCAGGCTAGTGCTGGTCGGGCGGATAGAATTCGGCATTAGGCCTAGGTCAGTCTCCCACGCAGGAAGACGACTTTTGGCCGTAAAATCCCAAAAAATGATCCCAGGTCACTCAAAATTGGTAGACGGCCTTCGAAGATGATCCGGCACTTGGTCCAATCCAGTGGTGAATATCCCAACGAGATATTTTGTGTCTGAGAGGTATTTCAATGGAGCCGCGTAAATGCGTGGTGATCAAGCCAACCCAGAAAGAAATCTGCCTCGCGTGTGGAAAACAATGTTATGGTATGTGCCCCGGAAAACTTTTTATTTTCCTTTTTCTTAGTAAGCCACTGACCTCTACGCGTAGGAATTCTAATTTCGAAGCTTCCAGAGCGCATTAATCCCCAAACGTGTATTTAAAGACCAACACAGAAAGCACGAAAGCATTCGCGTTCGCAAGACTCCCGGGACGCAGCTCAGTCTCCGCCGCAGGAAGAAAATAGGCTGCGTCTGTGGAGGACAATGTTACGGTATGCGCTCCGGGCAACGTTTTATTTTCCTCTTTCTTAGCAGGCGTATGGGCCCGCCGAGTAGGAATCGTAACTTCGAAGCTTCCATAGCCGCGCTAATCCCCCGCCGTGTATCTACGCCGCCGTGTATTTACGTGTCTACGCCAACTCTGCCCCGCACGGTGCTTCACTGGTGGCGTATAGATAGAGAGGTGAGGTAGAGCATCCGCCTCGAGTTCAGAAAGACCATGGTTCAAATCCTTGTGCCGGACAATTCCTACCAAGAAAACCCGCGCAATTATGGAATTGCAGTTGGGGCTTGGGGTGCGGCCTCACCCCTGCGACCATTGCCGGTAAAGCACTCCCTCAACAGAGCTGGATTAGCCCCCCTGGTGTTGTAATGGCCACAGCCTCCCATGAATACGCCAATTCACCCACCGCCCTCAGTCTTCAGTGGCTGCGAAGCAACTGACCACGGTGGCGGTCAGACCTGTGACGCAACAGAGGGTGCTAAGAATACCTGGACCCAGAGAGGCCACCATTGGAATATGAACCTGGCAGCGTTTCACACGAGAACCTTATCTAGTGAAGCGAGTCTTGAGGCGTTGTTCGATGAATTAAAGGGCATCAAATGGGATGTCATACGGCTTAGTGAGGTTAGGAGAACAGGTGAAACCTTTACGGTGCTGAAAAATGGACATGTTCTATGTTACCCTGGTCTAGAGCACAGACGAGAAGTGGGAGCGGGATTTCTAGTCAATAAACGCTTAGCTGGCAACATAGAAGAATACTATAGCATAACGAAAGGGCAGGAGGCATTGTAATTTGTCTCAATAAGACGTACTAGCACGAGGTGGTAGAAGGCTATCCCCCACAACTAGCCACGATGAACAAGTATTGGAACCCTTCAACGAAGATGTGGACTCGGCAATGGCTAAACTAAAAACACAGTATAGCGTAGTTATGGGGGACCTCAATTCTAAAGTCGGCAAGAAACAGGCTGGAGACAAGGCAGTTGGGAACTATGGTCTGGGCTGTAGAAATAGCAGGGGGGACCTACTAGTTGAGTTTGCAGAACGGAATAACCTACGCACAACCAATACCTTCTTCTGTAAACGGGAGAGCCGGAACTGGACGTGAAGGAGACAGAATTGGGACCAAAAAATAAAATAGACTTCATAATATGCGATAACCCTGGCGCCGTGAAGGATGTGGAAGTGCTCGGACGGGTAATGTGTAGTGACCATCCTATGCTAAGATCTCGAATTAAGCTAGATTTTTGGAGGGACCGTAACAAGCTAGTACGAAAGAAGCCGATTATTGAGCTAACAGTAAGGCGTAAAGTAGAAGTATTCAGGATCGCGCTGCAGAACCAATATTCAGCTCTTACGACACAGGAAGTCACCCACAAAGTGTGCAGTAGAAATCCGGGCCAAGATGGCCAAACAGAATACAGGTAAACTTTCGTAAGAGACGAAAGTTCTAATTAGGAAACGGTAAACCATGACACTCTCCACCCCAGCTGACAGGAATAGAACTAGGGCAGCTTTTGAAGTTAATCAATAAGCGTAAGACAGCTGACATACGGAAGTATAATATGAAGAGGATTGAATACGCTGTAAAGAATGGAGTTAGCCTGAAAGCAGTGAAGAGGCGGTCTTGGCGTGGGCAAAAATCAGATGTATGCACTGAAAGATAAGCAACGCAATGTCATCTCAAATAAGGATAGAATAGTCACAGTGGCCGAGGAGTTCTATAGGGATCTGCACAGTAGCCGGGACATACAGGATAATTCCGAACGAGAACGTAGTTCAGAGGAGATAGACATCCCACCAGTAACCACCGCAGAAGTACTAAAGGCTTTGAAAGAAATGAAAGGGGGCAAAGCACCTGGTGAAGATAAGATAACAGCAGACCTCTTGAAGGATTGCCGAGAAATTGTACTTGAAAAACTGGCAAACCTGTATACGCAATGCCTACTTACCGCAAGTGCACTGGAATCTTGGAAGAACGCGGACATCTTACTAAATATAAGAAAGGTGACATCAAGGACTTGAAAAATTACGGGCCGATCAGCTTACTGTCAGTCGTCTACAAGGTACCTACCAAGGTAATCGCTAACAGAATTTCTGCAACCTTAGATTTCAGTCAACCTAAAAAACAAGCAGGCATCCGTAATGGTTATTCCACAATGAACCATATTCACACGATTAGTCAGGTGATAGAGAAGTGCGCTGAGTATACTGAACCCCTATATATAAGCTTTTGACTCGGTCGAAACCATAGCAGTCATTCAGGCAAACATAACTAGGAGGTAGATGAGCATTATGTAAAAATATTAGGGAGTATCTGCAATAGGTCCACAGCGACTCGCATCCTCCATAGGGAGATTGTAAACTATCTGTAAGGACGAGCGTCAGACAGGGAGACACAATCTCTCCAATTTTATTCACAGCATGTTTACAAGAAGTATTCAGCACCTTGGATGGAGAACAGGGTGGGAGTGAAGGTCGAAGGAAGCTTTATCATGTGCAAAAGGTTCGCGACCTTGACCCCACCCCAGGAAGTGACGCCGACACGAAATCGACGGTTTATTCCGGGACGGCAAAAAATGACATGAGTAGAAGCAGTAGTAAAATACCTATAACGAAGGGCGTCACACAAGGAGACACAATCTCTTCATTGTTATTCACAACACGGTTACAAGAAGTATTCAGAAAATTGGATTGGGAACAGGTGGGACTAAGTGTTAATCGAGAATACCGCAGTAACCTCAGAGTTGCTGATGATGTTGCCTTGCTAAATAACTCATGAGACGAATTGCAAAGCATGCGTTCCGCACTGGGCGAACAGAGTAGAACCGTGGGCCTGAAAATTATATGCAGAAATTTAAAGTAATGATCAATAACCTCGGGGCAGCACAGCGGTTTGAGATAGGTGGCGAGGCAGTAAAAGTGGTAAGCGAATATATCTACTTAGGCCAAGTTGTGACCCCAGATCCCAACCATGAGGCAGAGATAATTAGAAGGATCAGAATGGGGCGGGGTGCATATGGCAGACATTCTCAGATAATGAATAGCAGCCTACCATTGTCGCTGAAGAAGAAAGTGTATGACAGCCGCATCTTACCGGTGCTCACCTACGGGGCAGAAACTTGTACGCTCACTAAGATGGTTCAACTTAAATTGAGAACGACTCACAGTGCAATGGAGCAGAAAATAATAGGTGTAACATTAAGGGACAAGAAGAGAGCGGTGTGGGTCAGGGAACAAACGCGTGCATTGGCTTTTCATTATGCTGCCTCATGGTCTCCACTGAGGGCACGATTGCTTGCACCATCAGTAAGGTGTTTTGGGATACTTTTATCGAAGAGAGTATCCTTCGGAGCTGTCGAGTTTCTCTCACAGTCCTGGATATAAAAATGACGTTACCATGAACGTTCCTTGAATTTCTGCAGAGGGGAACCATGGAAACCCGCGAGTGGCCGGTGAGGAGGCGCCATCAACCTCCCTCAGCAGCCAGGTGACGTGACGTCACCAGTCGCGTGGAAACCCAGACTTACAATGGTGACGCGGAACCAGTTACACGACCTCATTTGGAGAAGTGACAACCCATGCCAGAAGAGCAAACCGCAAAAACGACGAGTCGATGGTGAGAGGAACGGGAGTGAAGGAACCGTGCCTGTCTCAACTAGCCCCATCAAACATTGTTCACCAGTATCGCCGGAGTCGAACTACTCTGGCCGCTCAAGCAAAAGAGGACCCGTCGGGGAAGTAGAAGACAGACGCACTGGCGTGGTTTTCGGAGTAAAAATCCCCTGAGGATTACCGCCCGCTCTACGTGCCTCTTTTCGGACTCCAATTTTGTGCGGTGGCCATGGCGGCCTTGTGGAGAGGATTCTCCGAGTGTCACCCTCTCCACAAGTTGTTCGCGAAAGGGCACTTCATTGTGTTTGAAGAAAAGCTTGCTTTAGACAGACTGTTCAGAGAGACAGAGAGAACAACGATTATTTTCCGGGTGAACATGTAGAGGTTCCTACTGCAACCACCTAGTGAGAGGCATCCTTATTCCAAGATGCATTTGTTTTGGCTGGCCGTCCGGGCCCGTTCCATCAGTCGACGCTGGCCCAAGAGCTCTGAACTTATCAGCTGCTCCACCAACTGTTCATTACATCTAGACCAGGGAGATGTTCAGAAAAACTCGGTGAAAAAATTACGATATTATCAAGACCACATAAGCATGTCTTCCAGTTAGGTCCGCCAGGGACTCTGTCAAGCTAAGCCGGCGCTGTGATACAGCTGGGGCATTGCATAAATCAAAGGACATTACGCGGAATCCGTATAAGGTACCTGCAATTGCAGACACCATGTTTGCACCCGCCGCGGTACCTCAGAGTATAAGGCGTTGCGCAGCTGAGCACGAGGTCGCGGGTTCAATTCCCAGACGCGGCGGCCGCTTTTCTGATGGAGGCGAAAAGCAAAAAAGCCCGTGTGTACGAGATTTCGGCGCACGTTAAAGATCCCCTGGAATCTGAACCTGGCAGCGTTTATCACAAGGACCTTATCTAGCGCAGCGAGTCTAGAGGTGGTGTTCGGCGAAATAAAGGGCATAAATGGGATGTCATAGGGCTCAGTGAGGTTAAGAGAAAAGGTTAAGCCTTTACAGTGCTCAAAAATGGACACGTCTCATGTTACCGTGGTCTAGCGGAAAAAAAGCGAACAGGGAGTGGGATTTCTACTCAATGAAAGCCTAGCTGGCAACATAGAATTATACTATAGCATTAACGAAAGGGTAGCAGTTCTTGTAATTAGGCACAATAAGAGGTACAATTTTAAGGCGGTACTTGGCTACTCGGCTAAATCCAGCCACGACGACCAACTAGTTGAACGCTTCTATGAAGATGCGGAAACGGCAATGGCTAGAGTAAAAACACAGTATCCCACAGTTACTGGAGAATTCAATGCTAAAGCAGATAAAAATCAGGCTGGAGAGAAGGGAGTTGGGAACTACGGTCTGAGCTCAAAAAATAGCAGGGGAGACCTACTGGTCGAGTTCGCAGAACTGGATAGCCTATGCAACATGAATCACTTCTGCAAACGGTAGAGTGGAAAGTGGTCGTGGAGGAGCCTGAATGGAGTGCATAAAAATGAAACATACTTCATATTATGTGATAACCATGGAGTCGTGCAGGATGTGGAAGTGCTAGGAAGGGTAAGGTGTAGTGACTACCGAAACGCGAGATGTCGAATTAGGCTAGATTTGAGGGGGGACTGTAACAAGCTAGCACGAAAGAAGTAGATTGATGAGGTAACAGTAAGACGTAAACGAGAAGAATTCAGGATCGCGCTGCAAAGCCCATATTTAGCACTTACTGGGGAAGAAGAGTTTACGACACAGGCAGCGAGCCACTATCTTGCACGCATTATCACGGATTGTGCACTACAAGTCGTGGGCGCGATAGCTATACAGGATACTGGCAAATTTTCCCAGGAGACGAAAGATCTAATGAGTAAATGGCAAACCATGACAATCTCCACCCCAGCGGGCAGAATACAAGAAGCGTACCTTTCAAAGTTAATCAATACCCGTAAGACAACAGACATAGAAGTATAACATGAACAGGATCGAATATGCTTTGAAAAAGGGAGGCAGCCTTGAAGCAGTGAAAATCAGATGGATGCAGTTAAATACAATCAAGGCCATGTCATTAAAAATAGGGATAAAGTAGTCAAAGTAGCCAAAGAGTTCTGTAGAGATCTGTACAGTAGTTGGTGCATCCAGGATAATGCCGAACGATAAAGTAGTTCAGAGGAGATAACCATCCCACCAGTAACGACAGAAGTAAGGAAGGCTTTGAAAGGAATGAAAGGGGGCAAAGCATCTCGTGGTTATCAGATTACAGCAGACCTCTTGAAGGATAGCGGGTAAAAATTACATGAAGAACTGGCAAACCTGTATACACAATGCCTCATGACCGGGACTGTACCGGAATCTTAGCAAAACGCAAATGTTATATTAGCTGTTATAAAAATGTCTTGAAGGACTTGCAAAATACAGGCCGATCACCTTACCGCCAGTCGACTAAAAGGTACTTTCCAAAGTAATCGCTAACAAAATTTATGCCCCCTTAGATTTCAGGCAACTTAAAGAACAAGCAGGGTTCCGTGAATGCTGTTCAACACTGAACCATATTCACACGATAATTCAGGTGATAGAGAAGTGCACTCAGTATACTGTACACCTATATATAACCTTCATAGAATACGAGAAAGCATTCGACTACGTGGAAACCTCAGCAGGCATTCAGGCATTACGTAACCAGGGTGTAGATGAGCATAATGTAAGATACTAGAGAATATCTACAATGGGTCCACAGCTACCATCATCCTCATTAAGGACCTTAGAGCAGCAAAATACCTATAACGAAGGGCGTCACACAAGGAGACACAATCTCTCCATTGTTATTCAGTACACGTTTACAAAAATTATTAAGAAAAATGGATTGGGAACAGGTGGGAGTAGGGTTAATGAAGAATACCTCAGTAACCTCAGATTTGCTGATGACGTTGCATTGCTAAGTAACTCGGGGAAGAAATTCAAGGCATGCTTTCCGCACGGGACAAACAGGGTAGAACCATGGGCATGAAAATTATTATGGAGAAAACTAAAGTAATGATCAATAACCTCGGCACCAGCACAGCAGTTTGAGATAGGTGACGAGGCAGTGGATGTGGGAAGCGAATATATCTATTGAAGCCAAGTTGTAACCCAGGCTCCCAACCATGAAGCCGAGATAATCATAATAAGAATGGGGTGGAGTGCACACGGCAGGAATTCTGAGGTAACGAATGGCAGCCTGCCATTGTCCCTGGAGAAGAAAGTGTATCACAGCTGCGTCTTACCAGTACTCACCTACGGGCCGAAACTTGGAGGCTCACTAAGAGGGTTCAACTTAAATTGAGGGCGACCCACCGAGCAATGGAATGGAGGAGGACAGGGGTAACAGTAAGGGACAAGAAGAGAGCGGAGTGGGTCAGCGACCAAACGCGTGTTAAGGACATGTTAGTAGAAATTGAGAAGAAATGGACGTAGGCCTGGCATGTAATTTGAAGGCAATATTACCGTTGGTTTTTAAGGGTAACAGAGTGGATCCCTAGAGGAGGCAAGCGTTGCAGGGGGCGGCAGAAAGTTAGATGGGTTGATGAGATAAAGAAGTTTGTTGGTATAAATTGGTCATTCTTAGCACAGGACCGGGATAATTTGAGATTAACAGGAGAGACCTTTGCCCTGCTTCGTGTGTAGATAAGCTGGTGATGATAATAATAAAAGATCTTCAGGTGGTCAAATTTAATCAGGAGCCCTCAATTACTACGCGCCTCATAGCCTGCGTTGCGTCGGGGAGTTAAACACTCCAATGAATCGACACCATGCGTGCTTCGTAAGACTTGTGTATGGACACCTGCCGATAGCTCGATTGTAATCCCAAGCTCGAGAAATGCTGAGCTCGTATTAAACAGTCGAGTGCATGATCTATATTGGCATTGGATAGACATATTTCCGTGTGATCTTATTCCGAGCCTGATGGCCCACACACAAACCCACCAGGACAACGGAAGAAGACCACGAGCTGTAGGAAGGACACAAAATGTTGCCTTAAAGCCTGTCACAAACGCTTTTTTCCATGGCCTTCGTTTACGATGAAACCAGTCGGTACGGGTGACGACGAGGGATTTCCGTGCCATGAGTCTCAATACGATGCTCTGCCATTGGTGTCTGTCCTAGCTAGCTAAACAAACAGTCGAAAGAGTACTTTTGCTTTTCTAGGAACTGAAGTAGCAGTTGTGTTTCGGTTTCTGCGAGTCTTTTTCTGATGGTGGCTGGAATTATGAAACATGACTGTCGCGAGTATGATGGCCATTGAATGAGATTGCTGAGGAGGTAGGAACAAGGGGCAGAACTTCACCATTCACAGTAGAAGCAACAGTGTCGTCTTCGAGGAGCAACATTGCCCGAAACGACATAAGGAGCCATGATTGTCGCAAAGCCTTGTGCGAATCAGACGAGTCGTGTTGCAATGAGGATTCATTCGGATATGAAATGCGGGATGAAACTTCCACCACGTTACCGTCCCTGATGTGTGCAGAACGAACAGCAAGTATCGTATTATGGGCGAAATATAAAATGTACCCGGCACCTAAAGTTAGATAAATAGTTGTTTGTCCTGCTAAAATGCTCAGATCTTCGATATACGTTTTTTCGTGTAATAGGTGGCGACTGAAACGTCAAACCCAAAATAAGCACAAGATGACCACCCTGTGCACTAAACATCATTGCGAAGTGCAGCAATGATTTTCCGGAGGGCTAATGACACTGCTGTTGACCCCTTATAAATGGGGTTGATTGTAGGTCGTTTGTGACTTGTGGACACGTGTACGTAACTTCTCGCTGATCTATGAAATACTAGCATGACTGTCAGTAAAGGCATCGAGGCAACCACCTTCCATCAAAACGGAGAGCAAGTTCGACGGACGCTCTCGAGTACTGCTAAAGTTCAAAGGATTAGCAGTTTTCGATTGCAAAAGTACATTAACTAGCGTTCCATGCGTTGGTGGCTGGCGTAAAATGCAGGAAGAAGAGGCAAAACTGAGCGGCGGCCTGCTGAAGTCGAGCAATATCATAGTACGCAGCAGCTGCCAGCATTGTAATTATACTCAGGAGGAGAGCGAATGCCGTGGTCATGAAGAATACACCAGCTACAGGTGACCAAAGTAATTGAAGGACGGTATTGCATTTGGAGGCAACATAGTCACTAGGCTTATGCCGTTGGGGGCTTTGACCATACTGGGAGATCTGACCTCGGGTATAGCGGTAGTAGCACAGGGGTCGGTGAAGAATGATGTCACAGTTGGTGGAAAGTAGGGCGTGTGGCTTGGCGCCTAAATGATGGCTTCCCCATAGCCAGACGTGGAGTGAATCTTTATTGGGTCAGCGGCAGGGGTATTTGACCGGTGACCTCCGATTAGGGCGGTCTTCAATGAGGACCACGTTTTATTGGATTGCATTCCGATGGTGGGCGAGGACAATGCCACAAGGTTGTTCCAGCAAGCAGGCAGGAAGCGAGTACGATACAAGGGGGTGCCATGGGGACTGACTGATTTTCTACCATGATAGTGTTGAGATTGTCCATTGCATTCTCTTCCTGACTACCATTATGAAAATTTTACTACGGGTGCAATTGATTAAATAGGTTTATTCCAGTGATAGTGCGAATCCGGAGATGGCAGCGTCAGGTTTAAAACCACTGAGCTCAGCTAGCGTGCTTCTATTTGCTTTTACACAACCTGTGTTCTCATATATTCAATCTTTCCATCCGTTTCCAGGTGGTAGCGTCCACCACTCCATAACCCTATGACATGTTTGTGTTTATTCGTGTGTACAGTCTGTGTGAGTTGCGTTATGTAGTAGGCATGCTGAACCACCAAGATCAAGTGATATTCTCTGAGAAACTGTGGCGTTTTTACATAGTGCATATAATTCGTTCGGCCAAACGTACCGTCTCAGTTATTTCGGAAAAATTGGCGCCAATATACGCTGTCAAGGTAGATATAAAGCAAATCTTTAAACGACACCCACAACACGTCTCTATGCGACGTCACTTGAACTCACACACATGGCTCTACAAAGAGCGAAACCAGAAATTTGGCCAAACCTTGCATAGAATTCCCGGAGGCGGGTTCCTGAATGCAGCAGCGTCGGATAAGCCCGAGCTAGAGCGGTGGACGCCGTCGCTCCCGCCCAGCTATGGGTCGGTAGAAAGAAAACGGGGAGGAGCGTCTTCCGAAGGTTGAGACAGCGAAACCTAGCCATCCTGATGTATTAGCTCTGGGCTACACCAACGCGCGACACAAGCGCAGACACCGAACAATTCGGCATGTCGGCTTAGCGATTCCCATTCATAACAATTTATACTAGCTACTTCAGCAAGTTTGAACATTGCAGAATTGCTGAGGGAACTCTTATAATCGCTATTTATCAGAACCAGTTGCTCTATTCACATTTTGCAATACCTCTTGAAACACAAGCGAATTGATAGCGTTTCTATAGCGGCCTGATGTCTGTACCTGGTCTCTGCTCTGCAAATCAGTCTTAGCTTATCTTTGCCGTACAAACACTTTATTCCGTCGGTTGCGGGTTACTCAGGAGGTGCTCTCGAACAAGTCAATCAAACCGAGCGAACGAAACTCGCGATAGACGTAAAGGTGCGCTAAAACCAGTCCAAGACAACCTTCGCTAAAGCTAACGACAAAGCCGACGGAATGGTTCCCGCTGTGACGCCGGTCGACACGTAGGGAACGCTCTGTAATAACGCGCCTTTGCCGCGCCATCTACACTGTGCTGCGCTAGTGAAAACCCCCTCTCACTCTTCATCCGCCTTAGGAGTATCTTTTCCCGCTTGGAGCGAAGGAACTGTTGGCTGGTACAGGTAGAAAGCGTTATTTTAAAAATGTTTTGTGTCGCAGTTGAATAAATGCTCACGCGAGATTAGTCAAAGTGTAGGGCTCATATCCCCGAAGGCTACTGCGTTTTCTTTGTTTTTCTGCCTTTTTAGTGGCCTGGTTTGCGAATTGTTTAGGCGAATGAAAGACAGAACTTTTTGGTTGAACGTTGGAACTACTATAGCAAGCGTCACTGCATCGTTTAAAACTCTTTCGCTACCCCCAGAAAACAGACTAATTTTAGTTGTCCAAGAAAACATTTTTTTTCCTGCTAAAAAATTCGTTAGGTACTTATTGCAGAAGCACAAAATGCAGGTTATTTAACGGCATTTCCAATAATACCAGTTTTTAAAGGTTTTTATATTTCATAGTTGTAAAAAAAATATCAAAACAAAACATTTTGTCAAGTTGTCGAAAAAAATGATAAAAAAGGAGTTGTGTATATCAAACCATCGGTAGGAGAAAAAAAATAGAATATACATTTTATAGGAAAACATGTCAAAAACACGCCCTAGAAAAAATGTCGACTTGCGCGGAACATTTTGTCAGATATAAAAAAAAAATTGTTAGTATGCACGGTGCCCGTTTCATGCGGTGAAGCCCAACCCCCAATTCAAAATGTGCAATTTCGGGTGGTTTTCTGGAATAAATCTGGCGGCTTGTCATTATCAGAGGCACCAATTTGCCCCCACATAACGTAAAAACATCTTGTCAAAGGCTGACTTTGCATTTACAGCGAGCACAATATTTGGGACAAGCACGCGATGCGGAAAAAAAACATGCATGAAGTTGAAAACGGAACGCCGTGGCTGACGCTTGTTGTCGTTCACGGTCAGTTATCTCTCAAAACATAAAGCTGAGCTTTATTATCATCTTCTTACTCGCAATTGTAGCCTTGCTCGCAAAAATGAGGCACGATGAGCTAGAATCGTGCCCTGCTGTCTTTGACCAAGTAGCAGTTGCGCGCTAAAAAAGATCAGCACAACGAGCCTCCTCTATTGCAGCGCCACCTAACATTTTTCAAATGAAACAGTACAAAAACTTATCAGAGACTCCGTCCGAATAGAGAGTTCAACTAAGCAGTATGATTAGACACCCGGATATACCCTCGCATGGAAACGAAACTGGAAGGCGAACAGCTGGCAGTGTAAGGCCGGTTTGAAGCGCGGTCCTCGGCGGAACAGATATCTGGCGACTGGGTGTGTCCTTTTCACTTGCATCTGAATTTATTATGGCAGAAATCGGGTTAGGGTGGGGCGAAATCAGGAGCACCGTGCTTTGTTCGAGGATCAGTCGCAGACGCTTCAGGCGCCATGGCAGGTAGCCTTGAAGTTGGGTCACTGCGTAGTAGCGCTAAATATGAATTTCGCGATGCAGAAACGAAACCGAAACTGTTGTAAACTGTATGCGAATGGTCCTGGGGTAAGTAGAACTACCACAGTACTTAGAACAACGTGCGCAAAGGCAATAAAACTGCCTAATATCATAAAGGACCTTTGCAACCAGGCACTGCTTGACATTTTCAGCCGATTTCTGGGATTATTACTGTCAGAGCGCGAACCTGAAGATTGAAAATCGTTTCCTAGTTCCCCATTCACGCCCTGATAGAATAAAAAGCGCTGGTGCAGAGAAATTATGATTTGCACGCATTCTTCGTTCGTAGCCGTGACGCGCGATGACAACGCCCCTTTTCCACACGGAGGTGATTTAAAACCGTGTCAAAAATCACGTTTCCGTTGCAAAAACAAAAACAAAACTGATTTTGAAAGGCCATTTTCTGATCTAACGCCGAACAGCTTTACTAGTTCGAGAAACGCCTGGAACGATATGAAAAGGCGCTCCCAAATGTATCGATCAAATTGATCGATTTTGATAGTCGCGGTAGCGAAAGAGTTAGTCATAGGCATTATTCCATCAGTTTTAAACTCATGTTTGATTACAAAAATGCAATTGTACTTTCAGAGCACAAAATACTGATGTGTGCATTTTGCAAAATTAATATGTCTTTATATAGAGTAAATATAGTTTCCTATAATACACTGGCACAAGAAACCTATTGGTCTTACAGGAAGGGGGGGACGACAGGAGGGAATATGGGGTCGCGGCTGGCAACCAATCCCTCTGCATATTTCTATTGGCAGCACTCAGCACGTACACAATGGAGGAACTGCCTTTACATAGAGATAACGGGCTCCAGGGCAACCGGAGAAAAAGGAAAGGGGGAATATTTGCTTTGTGCAATCATACGCACAGTCAAACAAAGAGGCAGGCGCTCACGGCCCGAAAACTCACGCTAACACTAATCTTCCGAGAGCGCTCGTATTGTGTTTTACGGTGTACTTGTCTATAAGTGGATAAACACAGGGTTTAAAATAAAAAGAGCTGAGAAGGGGAAATTGACTGCATGCTGCACTTAAAAAAAGTCCCTTTGCCATACCATGCCACCCTTCGGCTTCCTTTTGTTACGGTTATAAATGCTTAGAAGCTTTCACAATAACTTGTCTGAATACTAAAATCGCATGTGTACACTTGTGCATGCCGTCACCACAACACGACCAAGCTGAACATTGTAACGAACCAGCGAACAATTAGGCATTATATAAACCCATCTCGCTGTGCAATGCCTGTATGGGCTCAGTATAACAAATTTTGTGGTGGTTTTCAAGAGGTTCAATGATATATTTCAGAATTTAATATGTACCAAGACACGTCATTGCCGCGAACGCGTGGTGAGAGGGTCCTTCCTTTCTTTTTGCGTTATCTTTCGTCGTGGTGTGGACGCGTAAATTTCTCGCCCCATTTCTTCTGTCAGCTTTTCCACCCGTGAGCGAAACACAGGATTTTACATTTTAAAGCAAAGTGTAAAAAAATGGCTCAAACGGAATACAGAAAGACGGCGCCATCGCAGAGCGATGCTGCGGCGCAGGATACCGCCGTGGCAGTCGACACCCGCTACCGGATGTTCTTGCAGACGTCACTGAGAAGCACACACTAAACTTTTTTACACCCTTTTGGGCGGAAAAGGGCGTAAAAATATTGTCCCATGGCTAACACCCTTAAAGGGTGTTTTGGAAAAAAAGGGTGTTGAGCTCAACACCCTTAAAAAAGAGCGTTGAGGATGCTCAGTAACCTAATAAAAAGGGTGTTGAGCTATGGATATTACTATGAGAATGTACAAATGAACACGTGGATTTGCAAAACGTTTTTAATTACGAGGTAGTTTTGGTGTTCCAGAACTTAAAAATTTATTTTTAAATACCGAACAAATCCTACCGCCACTTGAACACCCTTCAAAAATGGTGTTCAATATTTCAACACCATTTTTCCCAGAAGGGTGTAAAGCTACAAAATAGGGTGTGCGAAACAAAGAAAAATGGCGTAAAAAAAGGGTGTAAGAAAAATGGTGCAAGAACAGACCGCAAACTAAGAAATAAAGTGAGGAGACCTCCAACTTTGGAGGCATTTTGTACCTGTTTACACGGCTGGTGTGAACATTTTCTACACGAGTGTGTGTTTTGTACCTTGTGTATTTAAAGCATTGTGAATTGGCATAATTTATTACCAGTGAAGCTCTTTAATCTTGAGGTAGTTTCGGTGTCGTTAGCAAAAAAATAAAAAAAAAGAACTGCGGCTCCGATAAAAGATGCAACACCGCAGATAGGGTACTATAACAGGGAAGTCCGCTTTCGAGCTTGTTAGAATGTGAGCACAATGGGCGTATGCGTATGCGAACGTCTTACTGTACGATTTGAAAGCTACTAGTCTTTTTTGTATTCTAAAAGGCAAAAAAATTGGCGTGGCTTGCAATAGGGGTGCAAGGCTAAAGAAACAGCAAAGCTGGGGGTCGAACTTGCTTGTTTCGCTCTTGAATCTCCTGGTAGTGTGTGTGCGGGGGGGGGGGGGGGACGGGGGGGGGGCGGTAGGCACTGGAACAGCCTTGTAAAATCTGGTTAAACTTGGCCTCACCCTCAGCGGTCATCCTAGGTTAGCAAGAACATTGCAAAGCTTCGCAAACAGCAAAACTTAGCAATACCGGAAGAAACTTGGTCGACCACCAGTTCCACTATTCTTTTTTTGCAACTGAACACCTATTTACCACCATTTCAACGACCTACAGAAAGCCAAGCATGTTATAGTCGGTCAACACCGTTTTCGCCACACGACTATAGTCTTTTTTAATTTTGAAGGTTCAAATTGCAGTTTCACGGGCCAAAGCTAAATTTGGGGCATGAGGTGCACCGCATATAGAAACGAGCGATCATTGCATACGAGCAATTATATTTTTCGCGTTTGAAAATTTCTTGCATTTACAGGAGTATATCAGGGGATGTCTTCTTCTTTACAGTGATAGTATGCATCATAACATGGCGTTATTCAATGAACAGCTGAACACCTTTTCCACACCCTTTCAACATCCTAAGAAAAACGAAATGTGTTGAATTTCATCAACACCCTTTTTTCACACAAAAGGGGGCGTAGAGCTAGGAAAACGGTGTTGAGATACAAGAAAAAGGGTGTAAAGACCTCCCGACACCCTTTTTCCACTTATGCTACACCCTTTTTGGCTAAAAGTGTGTAAGAAGTTTAGTGTGTACGCTCTCACGCTAGTGCGGTGCGCAAAGGTAGACGAAACAAGAAAGAATTGCGGCGCGGGCGATACTGCGATGTTCTGATTCGCAATAACTGCATGGATGCTCATCCCTTTGATAAAATTATTCAAGGTCGTGATGACAAGGACATTGACTTATCTGAAAATGCGAACGTATATTTATCGCCGAGACCCCTTTTACGGCCTCTTCAAGAAATATTCATTTTATGTATGTGATTGTTTTGTCTACAATTGAATGTACAAATGTAAAGAAGGTCTCAATGCAAAATACCGAATTGGCACCGGAAAATAGCAATGAGAAGAGTGGTAAAAATATGCAACAAACTGGTGTGGTTGAATAATGGGAACACACTTTTCCAAGAACTCTACAATCTTGGCTTTTTAGGCCATCGCCAGTTTTTGGTTTTTTGCATTTCCAATACTTCAGCCAATAGAGGGTGGCAAGAATTTGCCAAGCTTATTGTCCTTGGCAATTAAAAATTTACCCTGCCGAGCCTACGTACTTCCTGCGGCTTTGGAAGTTGGCGAGGAATTCGAAATTAGGATTGAAAACTATTACACACAAAATACAATTGGTGTAATAGCTGTAACATTTACCGGTCCTACATCCATGAGAATTTCAAGTGATAGAGTGTATTCATAGTTTCCAGCGCCGCACTGAAATCTAACGGCCAGCGTTACCTTGAAACCATTTCTTCCACTCCTTTTAGACATTGCAAAATTTACGCGCCCTTTCCGAAATAAATCTTAAAACCAGGTTGCTGATTGCAGTTTTGCTATGCATAAAAAACACTGCTCCGAAGCAAGTAGAGTAAGTACATTGTTGAAGGCCACGCATAAGATATATCTTAAAACGAGTTTTTACACATTCCGGGCGACCATTGCTACACTGCAGCAGCGGTCAGTAAACATACTTTGCTCATGACCGGCGCATCTGAGGACATACGCTTTTGAGGATAGATGTATCTACATTGGTCCAATGCCAGCCTGACACTTCTGCTTTCGTACCGCCTGATGAGTCGGTGATAGAGGAGTAAGCTCGGTGGACTAATTTGGAAAAGATCCTAGCCGCCGCTTCATTCCACCGGGCTTTCTCATCATGCGATGGAAACACTTGTCCCATTACGAATGAGGTGTTGATACACCGCAGTAAACACACCCTTTGACGTTATTGCTCCGCATATAAAATTCATTACGTGTTCAACTAGGCGTAGAAAGTCAGAATTGCCGCAGGTTTGAACGAATGACCAAAGCTCTTCAACGGCTACTTAAAAAATATACATGCAACAATGTCTTTTTGATCGAGTTGTTTTAATGTTTCTGTGTTTGGTGTCGCGAGAACCATATAAATAGCTTTACTTTTTGGGCAAGATGACCCGCAACATGACCGCGACGCTTCGCTTAGTGAGCGATTCCGATTCTATATCGGGCCACTACGTGGCACCTTCGTCAACGTGTCTCCCGAAGCAAAAAAAAAAGACTCTAATCGGTACAATCATAGTTTACATCATCGATTACGCGCAATAAATACAAAAGAATTTGAAAACAATTTCGCTAGAAATTACAGAAAGCACTTATATGCCTTATGGGCTTCTTTAGGATGCAAGGAACCGAGTTGCCCACACTTAAATTTTTTAAACAAAGCTTTATAAATCGCCTCGAGCCTTTTAGTCGTATCGGGAATGTAACATTCATTTGGTATTAGCTGCACCGTATATCTGTCAACAGATAACGTGACTCACCGGCCACGCTCCGGCAACAGCCACGTTCCCTAGCCGCCACCGCTGCTGCCACCTTAGTGCATGCGCTATTCGCAGCTGGGTCACCACCTGACCCCGCGACTCGCCACGTGCATGCGATTTTTGCCATGGATGAGAGCGAGTCCGGGCCGTATTCTTTGATCGTTGCGCGGTCAAAGAAGAGGGGAGCTGGTTTACTGGGCAGGGTCCTGTATGCCAATCGTGCGAAACCTGCGTCTGAGGCAGAGGAAGAGCAACCCGTTCCCCTTGCAAAACAATAAAGAAAAGCAAGGATTGGATGAATAGTATAAATGATAAATATAATCACAGGTTACCCAAGTGAAAACGAGAGTCAACATTGCTAAGCCAAGCTTACCCTTTGCATATGCGCATTATCCTGATCTAAAGTGCAATCATGTTTTTCACGCGCACAAACATCGTATTATAGCGTATTGCCATAGGAAGCGTTTTCCTCAATGTCTTTATTGGAATAATGAATATGTCATGCTCAGCAAACGGTGTGATATAGATATGATTGAACACACAAAACAATTATTAATCGGAAAAGGTGCTCGAATGTTTAAAGCATTTTATTGCTACACAAAAAACGACTGTATCAAAAACAGGTAATAAGATACTAAGGTACATTCTAAACACAATAAAACACTGAGAAAACTGACATGGCGCATCTGAAAACGAAAATAGCGCACACAGGCCACTGTGTACCATCAATAAAAAGGTCATACGCATAACCCGTGCCCATTTCTCCAAGCACGGACATAGAGTGCTTCAGAAGGACGCAGGAGAACAATTTGTACAACAAAAGGAACTCAACAAGCTAAGAGGAAGAGCACGTACGATCTAAATGGGTAAATACGTTCCGGTGGTTTAACATAAAAAATAAATACCTTGTTATAAAATCATTAAAAGAAGTTGCCATAATTTGTTCAAAAAAACGTCACGGTTGTACACTCACAGGAACATAACTGTGCAGATGAAGCGAGCTCTCCCAAATATCAAAGAAAAAAAGAGGTCAAAATGCTTCTCAGGATGAAAGGCGAAAGCTCCTTCGTTGAAGCATGAAAGAGTTCTAAGGATGTTTTTTTCTTTTGGAGAAATCTTTATGTAAAATTCATATGGCTGTTCAGAATTTTTTTAACATTTAAAATATCTCCTTCTTATATCGCAAGCATACCTTGACATCATCGGCCTTCTGTGGCATTGCGAAATATTTTTAATTTTTATGCGGCTCTATATGTATTAATCCTATAAGAATCATAAGCACTATATTTTGCAGTCGAAATAATGCAGTAGGACGAAGAGAAAACCTTCTTTGGTTAGCTTGGCGATGCTACCTTCTCCTCATAAAATACAAAATCTATTCAACGCGAACAGCTTGGCAAAAAGGCAAGAAACACAAACTGAATGGAACTGTTGAACTATATTTGAAGGTGTTCCTAAACGAAAGCAAGAGACCAGAGAATAAATGGCGACGGTCAAAAATAACTTTTTTATAACTGTAGCACATGGTTTTGTGGTAGAACTGAAGACTACATCTCAGAGGGCGGAAATTCTGAAAACACTTCCCATCTCACACGGCAACGAAGGGCTGCCACTCAACCAGGGGAGCTATTCCAAGGGCCCGAGATTAAGCGAAATTTGGGCTACCGAGCTCTAGCAACGCCCACGTAAGGCAATGATAATATTTCTAAGCGAGGTTCCCGCGGTTTAAAAATGCCATTCATGCTGCTTATTGAGGTGGCGTAACCGGTCCAGGGCAGCGTGCACCAAGCAGGCGCTTCTATGGCGTGGCGCATTTCTGAGTGCATTCTCTCGCTCCACTGCTGCACGTGGCGGCTACGGGGGGCAAGCAAACACATCTACTTTACTTTATCGCGCTTTTTTTTTAATTATCTCTATTTAACTACAAATTTAAATAATTTATTTTTATTCAGGCGTTCATATGAAGTTTTTATTTGAAATTTTTCGTCCTAAGAAGTAGTTTCTGCCGATTTCTATCGTCGGTGGCAGACAATGCAATCACGTGATTAAGGCCGACTGGCAAAACAAGAAAGCAGGTGATTAAAACGCGTCACAAACACAGTAATTGCTGCTCGGCGCTATCGGAACCCTCCGCCGCTTTTCGATACAAAATTTCCAGAGGTGCTTATGTCTGCTTATGTGATTTGAAGGCGAAAGCTTGGCGATACTTGTGAACAACTCATACATTCTACTTGCGATAATTGTAAAAACTTATACATTGCACTTGCGGATTTTTTCTCGCTTTTATTTATTTTTCGTTTAACATAGATTTTCGACCGGCTTCTATTCTCCTACGCCGTGCAGGTGTCAGTTTCTTTTTTCTCATTTCGTAGGGATCTAGGCAAGAAGACTGGCACACACCACAGCCTCTCTATATATCGCGGTCCTGCGCGGCTGCTGTGCACCTGTTCACATGTCCCGTCATGTTCACGCTGTACGTGGTCCGCAGTATTCTGCAAGTTGTACTTTCCCAATTCACAGTATTCTGAATTATAAAAACCGTCCCATTAGCTCTTCAAAACTCGAAATTCGAGGTACAAAATCCAAGTGAGCATGTGCTTCGAAGAAAAAAATACCAACAACCCCAAATTTTCAAATTTGTTTTCTTTATTTCGCTTTGCTCTTCACAGCTCTTGTACAACGACGCTCAACTACAGTCGTTGGCCTTTTTACTGTATCCAATCCCAACTCACCCTTCTCTTACTTCGCCCTCTTTCTGCTCTCGCTCACCCTCTTTCTCGCGTCAGGCTGTTGCATGCCGTCTCAACTGTCCCCTTCACAAGCCTTGCATGCTGTGTTTCCTGCTTGAGGAGGAAGACGCTTGACAAAAGCCGTTTAAACGCGTGGAAAGCGCCTCCGATTAGAGATACACCCCATTGATTACATATTATCCTGTCAGTAACGTTTTCGCAAGGAACATCTTCCTAGGAACGCCTCAAGTGAAACCGCTTACCGCGCTGACCATAAATAAAACGCACGTTCAAGCAACGCCACGCTCGAAAATATTGTCACGAGACGCTATCTGAAACGTACGCTCCAGCTACAGGAATGAGGTGCGGTAGAACCTGCGGAAGCCGTGTCCCGCGAACCACCAAAACCGGCGGAAAACATGTCTGAAGTAATGTTATTGCGCTCATATCAGCAAACTGTCCACAGTTGGCGGTCGCTGCTGCGGTCGCTTCCAACGCTTCCGTGGAAGGTGCCCGTCGCGTAAACCCAATGCGCACACAACAGTTGTTTCGCAGAAGTCATTATGAGAAAGCCCCCTCAAAGTCCCAGCAAAGGGGTTTGTGCGCCAGGTGTGCGCCCAGCGAATGCATAGTAATTTCGAAGGACAAAAGCGAACTCTAAATTCTTCCGCCGCTAAAGCAAAAGACCTGTCGGGAGAGATATATGCTTGCTAAGGTGACCATGAACGATGAACCACGCCACAGCAGCCTCCAACAAGAGTTCAACTCATCATCACAATAATAATCCCGAGTTTCATCTGTGTTCTCGTGTTAATCGAACTCACCTCGCCGATTCGTGGGCGCAGCGTGGCCACCGAAGCAACCCGACCATGGCGTCCACTCCGCTGGTGTAGTTGCGTCGAACCGCAAATGCATTTGATGGTCGAGTAACAAAGCTTAGCAGAAAACAATGAACAATTTCCTTTTACCACCGTCAGTCAAAATGATACCACAGCCACGGGCTTGTTCCGCCCAAACGAGGAGTTCGCTCTTGTGTGAACGTAGGAGTGTTCAACACGGCAAGATTTTCCACGCCAGCCATCTACATACACAGTGCAAACACATTAGACGACAGATAACACGACTTCAATGTTGAAAAACGAATCGTCAATGTTGAAAAACGCTCACGGCGCGCTAAATTCGGCCGATTTCTGATACTACGCCCTATGTGCACATGTAAACAAAGGCTTTCCCGTTTTGGCAGATTCGGGAAAAGGGCGCCTTCCGTTCGGTACAGTGAACTCCTTCGCCTATTTCGTTTGGACTTGCGCTGAGCTGCAGTGAAGCCACCTTCAAACCATGTAGTAAACACAATTCAGTGGAAGAACAGAACACAGATAATCGGAGCCGCCCCGGGCCGCTTTGAGTAGGCGCAGCTTTGAAAGAAGGCCGGGCAATACCGCAAATTGGCCTGTTGGTGCATGATCGAAAACTTCAAAGCGCATAGAAAAACAGGGACAAAGACGAGCGACACACACAAGCGCTTACTCGTAACTACCGGTTTATTGAAGAAACACAAATTTAAACATGAACACAGAAATCAAAGATTAGACAAACATGATGGCGATTAGCGCGTGTTGCTTCCCGTGAGGGGTGATTAATGATTTGCTTACACACTTGTTATTATGTTCCTTGACAAAGTAAGCCTCTACCAGTGCCGTGATAACCTGATCATTATGCCTGTAGAGCACCACTAGCTCACCAAACAACGGGTGAAACCCACACTTTTTGCAATGAGCAGGCAGATTGGCGCCGGTTCAATTTGTCATACTGGACGCAGGCTCTTTCAAACGAATGTTTAGACAGCGTCCAGTCTGGCCCACATACACTGACTTGCATGATAAGAGGATTCTGTAAACGACGCCTATCGCACAATGAACAAAATGCTCCGCATGAGTGACGCAGCACTCGTTCCTCTTTTTCCTAGGACAGTCGTTGTTATTAACAATGTGGCAGAGACTGCCCACTTTTGTTTTTGCCGAGAACAACACCCTCACGCCGTATCGGGACCCCACGTTCTTCAAACCTTGAGCCATTATATGGACGTACGCGACTACAGCACATTTCCTGTCACGCCGGTCCTTCTCCTCCTCGGAAAATTTGCACTTCATCTGGCCACAAGGCCACCAAACACTGCCGACAGTACAGACACTGCCATTCAAATATAGTAAAAAGAGGAATAGCCACGTCATGTCTTGGGTCGGCTGTTAAGAAGTCGTGTGAGCATTTGGCGGGAGAGAGTTTTTCGGAGGAGATCACCCAACTTAACGCGGCGGGATTTCCTCTTTCTGTACTGTCGGCAGTGTAAGGTGGCCTTGTGCGCCAGATCAAGTGCAATTTTTCAGAGGGGAAATACTGGCGTAAGAGAAAATGTGCTGTAGTCACGTACATCCATAAAACGGCCCACGGTTTGAAGAACGTGGCGTCCCGATACAGCGTAAGGGTGTTGTTCTCGGTTAAAACAAAAGTGGCCAGTCTCTGCCGCATTGTTAATAACAAGGACCGTCCAAGGAAAAAGCGGAACGAGGGTAGCGTCACCCATACGCAGCCTTTTGTTCGTTGTGCAAATGGCGTCGTTTACAGAATCCCGTTTTCCTGCCAGTCTGTGTATGTGGACCACACTGGACGCTGTCTAAACATTCGTTTGGAAGAGCGTGCGTCCAAAATATACAAATTACACAGGCGCCAATCTACCCACTCATTGCAAAAGCTGTGTGTGTCACCCGTTGTTTGGCGAGACAGTGGTGCTCTACAGGCATAATGATCAGATTGTCAGGGAACTGGTCGAGGCATACTTTATCAAGGAACATAAGGATGATGATGGTTAGAGTTTTTTGGCGCAAGGCCAGCTGGGGCACAGAGCGCCAAACAAAAGTATCTAAAATAAAATAGTCGCTACTAAAGCCAAAACAACAATAAAATAAAATAACGGCAATGGTGATGGCTGGTGTATAGGGCCAGATTTGATTATGCGTGATAGGAATTGAGGTTTAAAAAATTCACATCTGACAAGTACTCACACACACGCTTAACGGAAAACATGGCATCGTCACCCAGAAACAGAGATGAATGTAGGAGAATATGTTGTCTGTAGAGTTCTCTGAAGTGTTTGTGTCGTGTTGTGTGAAGTGCCTTGCATGTGATTAGTATGTGCACTACGGATAGGGCCTCTCCGCACCTGCTGCACTGGGGTCTAGAAGATGCCGCCAGCAGATACAAGTGCGTCGCATTGCTGTGCCCTATCCGCAGCCTACCCAAGGCGACTTCCGTGTGTCTGTTGTGTGAGTCAGCTGTGTACCGTCCCAAGTGTGGCTTTATTACATGTAGTTTGTTGTCTGTCTGTTCGTCCCAGTGTGTTTGCCATGTTCTGCGCAGGCGTTGTCTTATGTGTGGCTTGAGGTCTGTGTAGGGTATCGTTGTAATGTCTACAGTGTTCCTGAGTGCAGCAGCAGCGGCCCTCTTGTCTGCCAACTCGTTCCCAGCGATCCCAGCGTGTCCTGGGACCCAGCAGAGGAGCAGCTGATGCTTCTGTGCATACACAAACATGATAGTGTTAAATACAAGATTAACTATGTGGTTTTTGGGGGGTGTATGCGATGACAGTGAGCGAACAACCCTGAAGGAATCTCTGTAAATGATAGACTTTGGAATTTGATTTTCAAGTATGTGTCGTACAATCAGTAAAATTTCATATGCTTCTGCTGAAAAAATTGTTGTGTGGACGCTCATGGTTCTGGCTGCCCTGAAATTCGGACCATGAGGAGCGCAGGAGACCATAGTGGAGGTTTTAGACTCGTCACTGTAAAATTCTGCAAGTGGGTATTTAAACTGCAGAGACAGAAAGTGCTGCACTATTGCAGCTCGCGGTACCCCATTTCTGTCAAGTTTCATAAAAGAAAGGTCGGAGGAAACAGGACGAACTTTCCAAGGAGGTAAAATTTCTGAAGAGGATGATCTGTACACATCTAAAAAATTCACAGCGTATCCACGGGGTGAATGATGATGAGTGGGCGAAGCTCCTGAGGGGAAATCATCGTTTAAACCATGACTCTTCAGTGAAAGTTCGCCCACTACATCTGTGTCCGAACGTTACGTCTAGAAAGTCTCGCTTAAACCGCGCGTCGGCACATTGGGGCTGAGCTCGCCTGATGCGTTTTGCAGACGCCTCACGAGCTCTCACTGCATCGGGGTCTGCCTGCCGATACGCGCGCTTTCTCGCCGCTTCCCGTTCTCTGACGTTTTGGAGATCCTCTTCGTGCCGCAGCCGTGCCGCTTCGCGTACGGCAGGGACCTCGCGCCATTGCCGTGACGCTTGGGCCTCTCGTTCTCGAACGCTGAGATCTTGGCGGCATCGTCGCGCAGCCAGACGACATGCTTCGGCCTCCCGCTCTCGTACGGCAGGATCTTGGCGGCAGCGTCGCGCAGCTTCACGGAGCGCTTCTGCCTCGCGGGCTCGCACATCTGCAGCCTTATCCATCGGGCGACTCCGAGCGCGCGCCAACAGCGAACGGATTTTATTACAACGCTCCCCGCCATCTAGTAACAATCCAAGAACTAAACTAGAGGTAGCCACGCCATCTAGTAAACAATCCAAGAACTAAACTAGAGGTGGCTACATACATACGTCGAGGATGGACAGAACCACGCCCTAAGGAGCTTCGCCCCTAAAACGAAGCGCTCAGATCCGAGGCTCGCTCTCTCATTCTAAGTGAAAATGGCAGAGGAACGGATGGGCGATTTACAAAAAGCACAGATGTGGATGTGTCGTTAAAGATAGGATAAAAAGGATGGTTATTCAGCGATGAAATTTTAAAAGCATAAAGTAAGTCCATGTACGTGCGTTGGTTCTCAAGGCTCCACTTATTACACTCGGCATACAGACTCTCGACAGGGCTAGTGCGAAAAGCACCCGACGCAAGCCGCAGCCCCAAGTGTAGCACTGGGTCAAGCATTCGCAACGCTGTTTTAGTCGCCGACCCATATACCACACTGCCATAGTCTAAACGAGACCCAACCAAAGCAGTATAGAGGCGTAGTAGGAGTTCTTTGTCGGAACCATACGATTGATGGAGAGAACCTTAAGTATATTCATTGTTTTCAGACATTTATGTTTAAGTTTCTTGATTTGTGGAATGAATGTGAGCTTCTGGTCAAACACAACACCTAAGAACTTGTGCTCCTTGTTCACAGGAAGCGACACGCCATTCAGAGTAATGTCTGGGTCCGGATGGACCCCGCGCTTTCTGGAGAACACAACGCAGGAGCTTTTTGGAGGATTCAATTTAAACCCACTCTTGTCTGCCCAGCCGGCAAGCTTCTTGACACCAAGCTGACTTGGTGTTCGCATATTGACATATTACATGATTTAAAAGATATTTGCACGTCGTCTACATACATAGAATAAGAGATTGTTGGTGGCAGTGCCTTTCCAAGAGAGTTCATCTTTACGATAAAAAAAGTGCAACTCAACACGCCACCTTGCGGCACGCCATTTTCTTGGACGTGACCCTTTGAAAGTGCACAACCAACTCTTACTCTGAACGTTCTCTCCGACAAATAACTAACAAGGCTGTTCAACATATTACCCGAAGCACCGAATTACCTGAGGTCACTAAGGATCCCATAATGCCAAGCGGTGTCGTAGGCCTTCTCGAGGTCGAAAAAGACAGTTAAGCAGTACTGCTTACGCACGAAGGCATCCTTGATGTATGAGTCAAGTGCAACCAGTTGATCGTTTGTCTATCGCCCTACCCTAAAGCCTGCCTGGCAGCTCTCGAGCAGACCATTGTACTCGAGGAAGTACACGAGCCTGCGATTGATCATCTTCTCGAAGAGCTTGGACAGGCAGCTCGTCAGGGCTATTGGACGGTAACTTGAGGGGGACGACGGGTCCTTTCCCTCCTTCAAGAGAGCCACTACAATGGCCTCCCTCCAAGAGTGTGGAATGTGCCCCGAAAGCCATATTTTATTATATAGATGTAGAAGTGCTTGAAGTGTGTCTGCGTGTAGCCGTTGTATCATTGTGTATGTAATGTTGTCTGGGCCTGGAGCTGAGGGTTTACACGTGCTCAGAGCAGCCCTCAGCTCATGTAGTGAAAACAGGAAGTTGTAAGAAGTCTGTGATTTGCTGTTGTCGTGTAGGGACTTGTTTTCACAAGAGGCTTTATGTTTCAAGAAAGTGTTTGTGTAGTGTGCTGAACTGGACACGTGTTGGAAGTGTTGTGCGAGTGTGTCAGCCTGGTCTTCCAGTGTGTCCCTGTTGTACTGACCAGGGGCAGGCTGTGTGTCTGTTGTCCTTTGAGTTTGCGTATACGTGTCCATACTTCCGTGTGTCTGTGTAGGAGTTTATTGATGTATGAATGTACGCCAACTGTCTCGTTTTGCCTCACGGCGCACACGTTTTCCTAATGCCTTGGCCCGTTTGAACAATAGGAGGTATCCCGACGTGGGGTACCGACGAAGGATACCCCACACCTTGTTCTGGGCCTCTCGCGCCCGCCTACAGCCCTCATTTCACCACGGCCTCCGCTGGTTGCACGGAGCACCAGAGGCGTGGGGAATGGACTTTTCGGCGGCGTCGAGGATGTCGCCATGAGGAGTTGGGTAGCATCTTCGACGTGTAGGTGTCCTATGGATGTGTGGTGTAGTTTGGATGTCTCTGTAAATGTATTGCAGTTAGCTCGTGCTTCATTGAACCTATTATGGGAAGATGGACTGCATGGGCCTTTACCTATGTATGTGAGTGAGGTGGGGAAGTGGTCACTACAGTATGGGTCAGTGCCCACACCCCACTCGAGGAGAGGAAAGAGAACTGCGGAGCCAATCGCAAAGTCAAGACATGAGTATGTGTAGTGTCCTATGTTATGGTACGTAGGCTGTTTATTGTCGAAAAGGCGTGCTCCTGAAGATGTAAGAAATTTCTCTATAAGGCGACCTCGGGCATCTGTGCGAGAAGAGCCCCAAAGAGTGTTGTGAACATTAAGGTCGCCTGTCAGGATATATGGTTCGGGCAGCTGGTCAACCAGCGCCTCGAAGTCAGAGCTTAAAAGTGAAACATCAGGAGGAATGTATATGGAGCATACCGTTATCAACCTATTAAATATTATCAAGCGTATTGCTACAGCCTCAAGGAAAGTGCTCAGAGTGACAGGGTGGCAGGCTAAGGATTTCCGGGCAATTATGGCCACACCACCAGAAGAGTGTGTGCAGCCATCCCTGTCCTTTCTGAAGACCGTGTAACTATTCAAGAAATTTGTGAGCTTGGAAGTCAAATGTGTTTCCTGAACACACATTATACTTGGCTGACTAGCATGCAGTATTTCGTATACATCGTCAAGATTTTTAAGAAGGCCTCTACAGTTCCATTGAATTATGTTGTCTCTTCCCATTATTTAGTGTGAGAGCTACTGGAGTGTGTGTGTTTGTTTATGTGTCGTCTTTCGGGGCTGTGACTCTCGCCTTTTTTGGCTTGTCGGGAGGCTTTGGCATCCGGACGCGTTCCTTGCGGGGCACTGCAGGCAAGAACGGCCCGACGTCCATCTCATCCTCTGGTGTCCTGGGTGTGCCCGTCGATCCGGGCCCCCCGGACTTGGCCCCCCTTCGGGGGCCCTTCGTTTGACCCACCACCGCCGCAGGTGTCGGTGGCACCAGAAGTGACACGGGCGGTGCGGTGGCGGTGGGAGCCGGTGCGGGGCCCGTGGTGTCCATGGCACTCTCCAACGCACTGGAGGACGGGGAGGCAGGGACGGGAGCGGCACCGGTCCCGACGGAAGAGGTTGCCACCACAACCGCTGCTGGCTCAGCGAGCGGTGCGGAGGCGGGTTGGGCTGGCAGAGGCAACCCAGGGGGGGGGGGGGCGGTGGTGGGACCAAGTCCGACTCGCGGTACTGGGTCCCCGCCTAAACAAGACGCCGCTCCGCCCCCCGGCGAGCTGCGTCGGCATACCTCCCCAGAGGGAAAGAGGCGAACCTCTTTCTCGCATCGGGAAAGGTGATGTTCTCAGTGACCTTTACATTGATGATTTGTTTTTCCTGCTTAAATTTCTCACAAGTTCGGGAGCACGCTGCATGGGGCCCCTGGAAGTTGGCACAGGTGAAACTCTGGGTGTTGCAGTTTTCGGACGGGTGGTCATGTTGGCCGCATTTTGCACAGGTAAGGCGGCCGCGGCAGGAGTTGGTGCCATGCCCAAACCGTTGGCACTTAAAACAGCGCCGCGGGTTAGGGATGTTAGGCCGGACCGGACATCGAATGAAACCTGCATTGATGTATTCTGGAAGGCTCGACCTGTCAAAAGTTAAGATAAGATGCTTTGTAGGTATTTGTTTGTCCTCTCTACGTATGTTTATGCGCCTGACCCCTGTTACGCCCTGACCTCGAAGGCCCTCCAGCAGGTCGGCTTCAGTTTTGTTCAGTAGATCGGGATCGGAGATCACGCCCTGGGAGCTGTTTAAGCTGCGGTGGGGCGTGACCCTGATGTTAAGATCACCGATTTGGGTCTGGGTCAAGAGTTTTTCTGCCTGCTGCTGCTTGGTGACTTCGACCAGCAATTGCCCAGTTCTTTGTTTCTTGGCTTTGTACGCCTCACGAATTATACTTGTCAGGAACTTCGATACCAAGAAGACAGACAATGAAGCGACACATCTTTCTGTGTCATCTGACTCAATTACAAGAAAACGGGAATAGTTGTTTACGGTTGTTGGAAAGACAGTTGTTGGAAGAGGTGGAAATGAAACTTCGGTGCGGCCCCTTTTCGGAGGCCGATCACGTTTGGAGGGGGGTTTTGAAAATGCCTATAGCATAGTATAGAAGCAGGGAGACGGGGGTACGTTCTTCTTTGACCTTACCCTGGTAGCCAAAGAGGTCCCGGAGCTTTCCTACCTGGTAGACAGGCAGGGAGCCCATCCGCCGGAGCTTGACCTGGGCTCCGACGGCCACCGTTTGAGGTTTCTACCCTTCACCTTAAAACCATTACCACGGTTGGTTACAGCGTGAGTGGGGGGGCTCGAGGTCCGCAGTGTCGCCAACACCATCACCAAGATTACTCAAGGTGCCCCGTGCGGGGCAAGGAACATAATAACAAGTGTGTAAGCAAGTCATCCATCACCCTTCACGGGAAGGAACACGCTCTAATCGTCACCATGTTTGTCTAATCTGTGATTTCTTTTCATGTATAAATTTGTGTTTTTTCAATAAACCGACGGTTGCGTGTAAGTGCTTGTGTGTGTCGCACCTCTTTGTGCTCGTTTTTCTACGCTTAGAAATTTTAGAAGGCTGGGCCAGGTCGGAGTTTCAGAAGAAATAGCGGGGCTTTCTGCTTTACACAACGGAGTGAATATTGCAACTCGATTCTAGGAGGCGCGGCACGTGGATGTTCGCACAAACCACGCTCTATCAACGGAAGGGGCCTGAACCGGGAGCGCTGATAATGCCAACCGTGCTCCACGCGATTCCGGCGGTGTCGCTCGAGGTATATAGGGTGCTCTGCTATCAGTTTGGGTCTTAAGGTGTAAGGTGCGATAGCTATGCTTTGACTCGCAGGGAACCTTTTCGAACGCAGTTTATATATTTGCGATCCATGCTTCAGGAACACTGAAGGTGAGCAAAGAGAGAAAGACTACAAACCAGCGTGTTATCCGTAACCATGCAGCATCCAATGGTTGGGTTAGGTAAGAGCAGAAACGTCTCATTCCCCTATACATAAATACGACTGCAAATACATGAACATTTTTATTTGTCAACGCTTTTTACTCATTGGCTCCTGTGCTCCCCTCCTCTGGCGACTTTATCAGTTGGTCCCTTTCTTTCGTCCATAGGTTATCACGTATTCTTGAAGGCTATCCTCGACGAGGCTTTATCATCAAAGAAAACCGCTGTTGAAACGGCACTTTGCGGATGTGGTTGGCGCAGAAGGGCTCGTTGCAGCGCACAGTTTTTTACACTGCTCTGTACTGTACTTTCTACTTTTACTGCATTCTCGACCTATTGCCTATTGCTACTTATTTCCTATTGGGAGGGTTCAAAAGAGAAATGATTTTAGCTGTGGTAGAGCTGTTTTCAGCCACCGTATTGGTCTTATTGGTTTCTAGATTCCTCCCCAATGGGATAGCGGGAGCTCTTTTGGACACTCTATTAAGGACAAGTTCACGCATGTCGGTGAGTCACCTTGTTTTTTTCTGGAAATATCAAATCACCTAAAGACTTCCTTTTTTTAGTAATTGAGCGAATTGTTCAGGCTACAAATATAATACCTTGTAGCAAGCAAGAACTTTTCTGATCTTAAACTGCGGTAAACACATTGTAACCAACACGTTCAGGTTTGCTGAAAGAAATATTTCACCACTAAGAAACTTTGGTTTCAATGACGCTGCATGCAGAAAGAAAATTAATATTCAGGGAAGCACGCTCTGAAGCACAGAATTTCAATGGCGAAGCTGTTACAGGTGAACGTTGCTAGACACATAATTCAGAGTAAGTATTATTGTTTACGTGTATAGTTGCGGCGGTAGTAATCGTCGTCATATTAATCAAAGAGGTCGTCGCCTTCTTCGCCGCGAGTGGTGGATGCAAAGTAATCCTCAGAATTGTAGACTTCCACCAACTCTCAGTCCTCGAGTCGAGGGAGCGCTGGTGGGTTCGGCAAGTCGTCTCTGGTATGATTGGCCCACTCGGAGCCATGTCTCCGATTATCCATTATCGTTTCTAGAGAATCCGGCGCACGGGGTGACCTCTTGCAAGCCGGGTGTAGTTTCACCTTTATCATTAGCGGTGAAGATTGTTTTGCATGCGGTATCGCTTGACGACAGCGGTGCAGATTTTCTTTTTCCTAAATACACTGTGCGAGCGGGGGACTCAGCGATCGCCGCGAGGCACGGGTTCACGAGCGCTCACCTGTTTCGTGTTCTTTGGGTTTTTTGCCAGTTTAAATTTTTGGTGAGGCCACTGCCCCTATCAGGGACGCTCAGAAGTCGCTGCGGGGCATTTTCTTGGTATTGTTTCCTGACATATGGTTTTCATGCGGTTTTCATGCATGCGGACATACGGTTTTCAAAGCAGCTCCGCTGCTAAAAACATAGTTGTCGGTTGAAATATTACAACGTTGAGGACACGAGAACTAAATACCCCTTGTATAAAGAAAAATTTCCGTTTGAACAGGAGGCGTACTGCGCGAAGTTGAAATAACAAACATAAATACAACTGGTCATTCATTGATGTTTTTCTGGTCAAACACTATTTTAACGTAGTACGGATAAAATCTTAAAACAGTTCTCATTAGCGCAAAAGAAAACTCTTTGTATCTTTATCCGGAGCAAAATAGGCACCACACTACAAATGCTGGTGTAGCTTCCGTCTTGGTGGCCAACGTATCACACCATCCCGCACTGCACGAAGAGGGCACGACTGGCGGAAAACACATGTTCCTTTCACGAGAGACGAGAGGCGATGGACGGGACACGATACACCAAACACTGAACGCACCCGAACGCCAGAAGCGATGTGTTCGGCGCAATGAGTTCGCAACGCAGGCAGCGAACTTTCCTTAGTAGCACGAACTTCCCCTTCGGAGTCGTCGTTGGCATTGCTTTGGATACGGTAGTTCGTAGGGGCACCAGTGCCTTCAGGGCCCCAATACGGTGTGCTGTCACTTGTGCGCTCCCCCCCCCCCCCCCACACACTGTCACGCTCGACTAGCCCTGCTGAAGTCTAGTCGTGGCGGCTTCTCGTTACAGGTATTTTTGCTTACGAATTCCCGAAAGCCTGTTATTGCAAGCGCAACACCAGGTCTGGAGCCGCTGCACGCACAATTCCTCCTCGCTTCCTGGGCCCCACCGCCTCGTCGAATGCAACAATAATGATGATGAGGACTTGGTGTATACTAACCGAAGCTGCTTTCGATGATGGTGGCAGCGTGCACGGGGCTCACCAGAGGCACATAATTTTCACGCCCTGCTGCCTAATTATCTTGCTGAAGTTCCCGTACCCCTTATTTTTTCAATGGCCTCAAAACATTCTATTTATTACCTCTTTCATACATTCGTGAGTCTATAATGCCAAAACCTATGTAGGAACAATATCAAGTGTATGATTTCAACTAACAACACCCGTGTTGGAGCTGTGAATATTGTAGCATTTGAATTGTGGGTGGTATCGCCAGCCACCACATCACTGGTTACTTGCCGCGACGGAAAGGTGATTGCTGAAAAGCTATGTAAAATTGCAAATTTGCTCGAACGGCGCAAAAAACCAGCCAAAACAGACTCATGGAACACGACGTATGTGGCGTCCTGGAAGAGACAACCGATAACGGAACCGTTTCAAAATGCTTGCTTCCCTTTTGCCTGCTCACGAAAAAAATATGACCTTGAGAATTATGTAAAAAAAAGTGATTATTCCGCTTGTAATTGTGCAGTTGCCATCTTCAGGGAAAAATAACGCCCGTGTAGGCAAGTGGTATCTCAAGAGGCGATGGTTTCATCGCACCAAAACACGCTTTGGTAAATCAATTGTGCATTTCTTAAGGTGGCTATCCTCTTTCTTAGCATATCTGGTTCGGTATTGAGGGCTTAATTGGAAAAATCATTTGTAAAGGAGTGCTGAGAAGCGACGAGTCTGTACTGGGATATCTTTATGTAACCAGCATAACACACTTTGAATGCCGCAGTTGGTATAACCAGGGGAGCCAGATACCTTTGGCATTGAAGCAGTGAAGCTGATTTAGTGTATTTTGAAGACCGACTTCTGTGCGGCGTAGGCAAAGAGCAGTATTGAAGTCACTTAATTTAACCAACATGTTCCTCTGATGGCTTTCCTCTGATGGCAGCTGTTCATGAATTCCTTCTAGAGTGGGTATTCAAACAGTCCGATGGCCTTCGATACCCCTACAAGAAGCTACATATCCTTGGTATGTTAACTTCATAAAACTAGCGCTGGAACTCCGCATATAGCATTACACTACCACAAAAGAAAGCCATAATTCCATCGCATTCAAAAGACGTAAAGACGCTCAGGTGTTCCTTGAAAACTTTTTTTGTCGGTTGCGTATTGGCAAGGTTGTTTAATACCTTGACAATTGTTCCGGGCTTTGGGTTGAATTAGAATTCGTACCACAGCTTTACAGGCCAACGGTTAAAGTTAATCTAAGTGAAAAATGCGGTATTGTTCTTGTAGTTGTTCATTCAAAGAAGCAGCTGCCTCCATAAAGTAAAAAAAAAACAAATTCGAGTTGTCGTGCCATTAGCAACTGCGTCTCCACCTTAGGAACCTAGTGCGTTACATCTGTGCGTCCTTATTACGTTGGCAACGACGAAAGGAAGTTAGACCACTGCACGCTGCGTGAGGTGTAATCGAAGCTTGTATATGGTGTTATTCATATGTGAGCACATTTACGTATCTGATAAAACGAACGAACTGCCTTCATAATTTCGCACGAGTGTTCTTCAATAGGTGTATAAAGTTGTCTTATCAGGAATGGATTTATGCAGAGCGTTGCGCGAAATTTCGCATTACACAAAAAATGAACCTATTTCAATGTGCGGTCTAATCCTGTGCGTCTGCAGACAACTCCTCTAAAAACATACAAAAGTGAAATCAATTTGTGGAATCGCAGAAGTGAATGTATTGCAGCGCCTGGGAGCACATATTGGTGGTAGCCTTCTAGCAGATGTTTTTAACATCACTTTTATGCCTGTAAATTAAGCCCCCCGACTCCAACCTCCACTTTCTACCAAATCACTAGTGCAACAAAATGTAGTGATATAAATATCTGTGGCTCCCATATATTAGAAATAATAATGTTACTTCCAACTTTTGCTTGGATATAGCGCTTCCTCTGAGAGGGATAAAATAAAAATCGTTATGAGTCTGTTTCCAAAACAAGGGAATAAAAAAACAAGTGGAAATGAACTACTAGTGCCACGTAATGTTCAGGTGAGCTGGAAAAACCGGCAGAAAAATCAACCAGTGGTATGAAACAGTCTCCAGTGCATCCACCAACCACTGTGTAACTGTAAGCCGTGAAGCCCTACTTATTTAAGCAGTCCACACGATTTGGCAAGCATGACTTGTGACGCCGGCATACCAACAGTCAGCCATGAAGAGGACAGTACTGCTGTAAACGAAGACGTCATTGCGGTCGGCACCGATATTTTTATTTCGCAAATTTGAAGTGATCCTATTGAACTTAATAAATGCATCTGTGAAGTTTGACGGATGCCACAAAACTGACAAAAAATTATTTGTACAAGGAATACGGGTGAATGTTTTAGGGAAGCCTAAGGCGTAACGCGCCGACCTCTCGCTTGATCAGAATATTGGAAGCAGTACTTTTGAAGGTTCAAATTCCTTTGCTTAGGAGAGGCAATATTTAGCACAGCTAATATCCACTTGAGAAGCGAAGTTCCTTTTCAACGCTCTTTAACACTTGGAGGCTCTGCTTCGCTTCCAGCATGAATACCTGCTTTAGTATGCCGGCGTTAGATAACGTAGACGATGCTGAAGCTTATGACATTGTGGAACTTAATATCATATAAAACAAATTACCCACTATAGATTCCCCACCTACCTACTTGCCTGAACAAGACAAACTTGCGGAGATAGGAAATTTTTATAGAAATATGAGGGCACTCTCACAGAGGTCTGTCTGTATAGGGCTCTGCCTCACGGACATGTTCCATTGCCATTAATTTTCAATATCCCTGCCAGGGGCGTTCCTCTTATAGGGGATATTACAACCAATGTGTATGCGGATGGTATAGCGTTGATTGGGTTAACAAACGAAACACGGGTATTTTATGAGTGGTTCCCAGCTTCTTTGCAGGTTTTAATTAGCACGCTTAAAAGCAATTATCACTCAATGTGTCGAAAAGTGCCTGGTTGTTCCGCTAATGCAGGGCCAGTCTGAATTTCCTTTATAATAATGAAACTCTTAGGCAGGTTGGCTCTGTCAATGCCTGGCCGTTGCATATGTTGTAGTCTTCGCTTGAAGGGCACATTTATAGAACCGCTCACGATGCCGAGGCCGCATTCAGTCGCATGAAGAGGTTGTGGGAAACGGGAAGGAGCGCATTTAGCAAGGCCCGCTAGGATGCACCGCTGTTATAAATTGCCAGTCATGGTGTTGGTCTTCGTCTTGTTTTTTAACCGCACTATGTATAAACTTCAATTGTGATACCCGAGAGAAATGTTTTTTATTCGCAGGGCCTCCATTCAGTCCGTCTTTAGCACGGTTTGGTCATTTTTAGGGCATGTAATGAAGGTATTTTGGTCTTTTTTCTCATGGTAACTTTACAGTCTTCCCTTCAATGGAGTGAGCACCCATCCCCAACAACTGGCATGTCTCTGTTTGGGTGTAGTTTTAAGTTTGTGTTTCGTGCCCGTCGCCATCGCGAATTTCCCCCCAAGTGCTGTTCGTAACGTATGCGTAACATAAGGTTGTGTTACTTGTAGAATTTTCTGGGAGTATTCATTTCAGAGGGGCAGGAAAGTTTTCTTGAAAACGTATTTTCTCTGCGGGGGAGCTTTGCCCTCGGCTTCTATTGACATCTGCAAGTATATAACAGCTTATAGATAGATATAAAGATTCAGATAAATTTATTTGCCCCTTTATACATTTATTACATGAAAAGGGATGAGGAAAGAAAGCTGCCAAAGGAACTTGACAGGCCCACAAGCCCCTTGGGCACAAGACAGCAATGGGCTTTTATACAGAAACTTAGTTGCAGGCAACTGTACCAGCATTGCTACACACGCACATACAAAAAGATAGGGCTTGCGTGACGTCGCCACCTCACATTGCACCCCCCCCAAAAAAGAAAAAAAAAAGAAAAAAGGCTGGATAAAAAATTATGCAAACGTTGGCTTGGTGGGCTGTGTCAATAGTAAGAGTCACATCTACTGAAAAACAAAGACACAACCGTAGACACTTATATCTTCGCAATGAGCGGCAAGTGTCAGGCCCAATCTTGCACAGCATGATTTAAAGGGCACGACTTATGATTTGTAGAGTATAACCACAAAAACAAAAATCTGTAGACGTATGAACGGTGCATACGAGAACAAAAAGATACCAAATGAGAAGTACTAACATGGGCATGTATTCTAAGCGCTCCTAGGAATTTTTATTTCTGATCAACATTTTGTGCATGGAATTTATTTAAAACCGCGGCAACACGTTCGATACACTTTGCAAACAGTAACCCGTATGACAAATAGGCGCATGAAAGTGTTCCGGGTTTCTGCTGGCATATGCAGGTTCACTAACAGATAGGCCGGCCGAGTGCGCCCATTATCATACCCCTTTTTCATCTCTTCATTGTACGCGTCGATCGGCCTCACGTGGTACATGTCCAATATTTTGAATCTTGTCAATTTCGCACAAGTGAGTTGTGTGCGCCATGTAACAAAGATTCTGAATTGAACGGAGCACTCCTTGCTCCCAACGAAAAATTTTGCGCTTATTCTCTATAGTTATTGTTCCCCACGCTAAGTTAGCATAGTTCATTTGAGACATGAATAAGGAATTATATAACAGCAATTTAACTTTTTTTGGAGTAAGTAACGGTGCCGACAGATGATTCCTGTAATTCTTGAAAGCTCGCGAAAGACTAAATTAATATGCTCTTCCAAGGTTAACCCTTTCAGTCCCGACTTTCTTTTTCAAGCACAAAAATGTTTTCTCTGTGCTCTTCTGTATTCTACAGCTCCCCTAAGCCCATAAACGAAAAATAAACCTGGTATTGCAAGTAATTACTGATTTATTATTTAGGCTAACGATTGAAGCCATCTGGCAATTAAAAATGTTAATTTGTGCTGAAAATGTTCTGTTTTCCTAAATTATATAACCACATGAGCCAAAAAAATGAGCTCCTGAGTGCAAATCTTTACAGATTTACACACCTGGGAATACAACTAGGACATGTGGTTCCTTTAGCCTCGACGTCATAATTTTGTGTTGACTTGAGCTTTTTCTTCTTTGTAGCGTCCGGCTCTGCTAAAAGGCTACAATGGTGATGTATATAGTAAAACTGATAATTGAAGGCCATTTTCCCAAAAAACTAGCAGTTTTAGTTTTGTTCGCTTTGCGCTAGAGTGACTACAGCAATGTGCTTCCATTTGGAATCACCCGGAAAGAAAGGGTTAAGTGGCTATAAAGAATATTCCCAACACCTAAATTTTTGCCAAAACTTCTATGGTGTCCCTGCCTAACCGTACATGAAAAGGAATCATAGCTGGTTTGTTTCGCGGTCGAAAAACACTGCTTTTTAATATTTTGCGTTAATTTTTGGCTTTTGTTTTCAGAGAAATGTTGCACGTTTTTTAATGTGATCTTGGCTTCTTTAGTGGCATCATCAACAGAATTAGAAGAAAACAACAAAGTGCCGTCTTTTGCATATTAATATACATTTCGAATACGTACCAAGATGAAGAACATTATGAATATGCAACTTGAACTGAAGCAGCCCTAAAATACTACCTTGTGGCACGCCTGTAAGAATTTGTTTAGCTGATGAATGGTGATTTATAATGCAAACATATTTTGTGTGATGAAAGAGGTACGATGGAAGAAGGTTTCGAACTGCACCCCTGAAATAATATTTTTCTAGTTTAAATACAAGTCGACTATAGTTAATGGTGCCAAAAGCCTGCGAAAAGTCACTTAGGACGCTAATACAGCCTTCTTCTCTTCGAGACGGCGCAAAATGTATTCTTTTTTTTTAGAAGAGCTACCTCTGTAGCTTTGTGTTTAGAGACAGAATTGGCTGTTTGAAATTATTTTTCACAGAAAGAATTTATTTGAATTTGCAATACCATTACATGGCCGAAGCAGGACGGCTGTGCAAAAAATTCTGGAAAAGTGTGCTCTAATTACAGTGTACTACGAAGTTCGCTATGCACAATCACCTGCTTCAATGCCTTGTAGACCTGCCCCCAAAGTACGTTCCCTTGTACATAACTCACCTCACCCATAACTTTCACCAGATGCTGGTCGAGGTATTAGACGTCAATTGTCTCGGGCAGAGAGATAAACCGTGGATCATGTTTAATTCTAGGAAGTCCCTGCCCACCGTGAGATATCACGGCGAGATATTCCACGTGGCGGCCTACAAACCTGAAGTGCTGGTATGTTTGAAATGATAAAAGGCAGGACGAATGACTCTCTACAGAGTAATGAAAGTGCATCGCAGGAATGTCGCATTGCACATGCCTCGAAAACAATAAGATTCGCAAAAGCGCTTGCTACGCTTCTGTATGCAAAGAAACCGGGCACTTGGCTACTAGTAATATGGCCGAAATCGGAGAAGCGGAAAAAAATCGCGCCAGCCTACCCTGTGAATGTGGTTGAAAGCAATGCTGTAAACGGCCCCAGAATGATTACCCGTGAAACGTCACTCAAATTTACACACGTCGCTGTAAAAATAGTCAAACCAGAAGGAAGTGAATTGCACTGAACCACACCAATTAATACTTCAAACAGATATTTTTGGGACGGTTTGTAGGAGCCGATGTGGTCGTGCGGCTGACCTTACATTTATTTGCAGAGGGGATTAGATGGCAACAGCAGTCCGCGGGTCGGGGAGCGCCCGTGGAATGCGGCCGAGCAGCGCTCAAGCCTGGGTGTTCTCTGGCGCGTGGCTCGTCGTGTGTGTCGAGGCCACGCGCTGCTGACGGTGGAGGCAGCGGCCAGTGATGAAGATGGTTGGCTCTTGCTCTCGATGACGAAGTGGCCGCTACAGGGCTCCCCCTTCGCCCCCTAGCGCGGAGCGCGACACAAGAAAACAAGAACATGAGCAACTAGTGGTGGAAGCTTTATACATATACCCTGGGTAGCACGGGCGTGACGAAGGCTGCATAAGTATATGTACACGGTGTGTCCATGGACAAGGTCCTTGAACTCTATGATATTAAATTTGTCAATTTTGTAAGGTGTTCCGGTTACAGTCCAAGTCGTCCTCTTAAGGGCTTCGGGAGCGCATTGTTGCATCCGGAGGCCTGGGCTGGGTGTGGTGCAGCGGTCGAGCTTGAGTAGAAGTGGGCGAGTCCCATCCCCAGCTGACGCTGGTATGTACACAGATGCAGATGAGACGGTTGAGGAAGAGCGTGCACTATAGGCGCAGTGCTCCGCATCGTGAGTGTGCCCGTGTTGCAGCACTCTTGATCTGTCGAAGTTAATGTGGGGAGAATACAGTCGGGAGCAGCATCGAGGCGTATGATTTTGGAATAGGGAGAGGACGCCCATGGTGATTGCGGCACTTTCGTGGTGCAGAAGTAACCACAAACCGAAGATGGTGAACGCGAAAAACACGAAGGATCCAGCGCGTTCGCCTCGGACGTTCGCAGTGCCGGAACAGGCGGCTAACGTGGAGATCATGCTGCCGTGCCAGCCCAGATGACCGCCTTCGTGGTCGCGCTTCCGACGCCGACGGCAGCGTTTAAGCTCGACGCCGGAAATTACTAATTGCAGGGTGGCTTCAAGTCAGGAGAGGGCTGATTCCTAGGACGTGCGGGACTTTTGGCTCGAAGACTCTGCGTCCATTCAGCCATGGTGGTCAGGTCGCTGGAAGACGGGCTTTCCTCAACGTTGGGAACGAGTACAACAGTGTGCGTCTCGTGCGTGATTTGCGGCGGTGGCAGTGGAACCGTAATGGACGCGTAAGCCACAGCATAGATGGTCGAGATGCGTCGTGGTACAGCGCCTTCGAGTGACGTCTCCAGCTGTGTCGATGAAAATGGTGTATTGGTTGCCGAAACTGCACTTGGGTCGACAGGAGCCGCTTGTACGAAAGGTGGTAAGAACGGTTTCTTGAGGAGCCATCCCGGGGCTTGAGTGCTGCGGGGAGGCAGTGCAGATACATTGGGCGACTGACTGCTATTGTATGAGGTGCAGTCTTTCATTGTCGTTGCCTGTGGGCTGCCATCCATGGGGTAGAGCGTAGTCGCAGTTGCCGTGGTGTCGTTGCGGGGTGGTACCGCCGACGCGAGCATGCTGGTGCTAGGAACAAGGTACCCGACTGGGGTGGTGCAAGGCCAGGCGGCTGGCGTGGATGGTTCTAGGTACCGACCGTAGCGCGTCAGGCGGACGGTCTTGAGCTCGTCGTAGGGCTGGGCTCCAGGCTGTGGCAAGCTGGAGGCTATGCTTGATGGTAGGAGCTCATACATCAGGGAGTAACATTCCTCCTAAGGCTGTGATGTGGTACAGGTCGAAAAAGCACTCCATCTGCATAAGCTACACCTCGGGGTTCTCGGGGTAGAGCGGTGGGTGAGGTGGCAATGCCATTGTATTGAGTGGCTTGGCGGACTCACCAGAAGTTGAGTGCGTGGGCGCAGCGAGATTGGAGTTGACGAAACTGAATTGACGTTCAGCGAAGCCGGGTGGTAGTAGAACGCCTCTTCGCTCTTGGTTCGAAGAGTCGTCTTCAGGGCACGAGGGAGGCTGCAAGCCGGTGAACACGGTTCCCATTCCATCGTGCGGTACGTCCCGTGAGGTGACCGTGGAAGTGAGCGATGCAGCGTCCTTGTGGCGGGAAAGACTCGAGCCGAGGCGCGCCATCCCGTAGGCCTGTAGTGTGTCGTAGGGCCGCTCACCGTCTTTTAGCAGCTCACAGCGTAGGTCGGCCGAAAGCAGGGTGGTGGTAATGCGGTAGCGCTCGGTCTGTGAGTCGATGCGGCGGCTGAAGAAGTGCGCTTCCATTTTTAATAACCAGGCTCGGGGGTAGGGTCACTCGAAGGCCGGCTAGGGCGGCAGAGGGCAAGCAAAGTGGGGCTCCATACTGCCGACGTCCGGGTCACCAATTAATGTAGGCGGCGATGTGGTCGTGCGGGTGACCCTACCTTTATTTGCAGAGGGAATTGGATGGCAGCAGGAGTCCGCGGGTAGGGGAGCGCCCGTAGAATGCGGCAGAGCAGCGCTGAAGCCTGGGTGTTCTCTGGCGCGTGGCTCATCGTGTTTGTCGAGGCCACGCGCTGCTGACGATGGAGGCAGCGGCCAATGATGATGATGGTGGGCTCTTGCTCTCGATGACGAAGTGGAGGCTACAGGTTAAATCAATGCATGATGCATGAACGGTGGTTTGTTGAGTTGTATTGGTGTAGCACATGAGTGGAAACCCTTGTTTTATAAATGTAAAGGAACCTGAAAACCGGTGTTACACGATCTTGCTTCTGCGTCTCTGCACCGCGGACGGAGGCGACGAGATTTGCGGCAGAAACACAGGAGGAGGACGAGAAGAAGGAGGAGATACTTCGATTCATATTTAAGCATGGCGCAGAGTGCGACCCCGGGGGAGTGGTTCCTTCTTCACTGAAACCCATATGCAGTCCGCGCCGCCTGTGCTCTGTCCACCAGCTGAAGCAGGGTAGGCCGAGAGGTGCTGGACAGCAGCATCTCCCTGCTCTTGTTGGGTAGGTGACGGAAAGAGAGGAGGGAACTCAGGGCTGAAATCGCACGCCCTGATTCAGTGGCGGAGTGTAGCTACTTCTGAGCAGAATTTACATTCAGCGTCTTAGCGATTCGGGTGCATTTAGTGAAGAGGCGTCGGGTCTGGGAAGGAGCCGGATTGTGATCAGCCGTAGGGTGGTTTGTTGTTCTCTGAAAAGGTGGGGGTAAGGCGAAGGTAGGGTCTGTCTCTAAAGGCGATAATGCTGGGTTATCTCCCTGAACATGACAAGCTTGTGACTGTCTTCGTGCAGCTGTATAGCACGGGAGGTAAAAGCGCCGGCTTGTTGGTGGGTGTATTCGCTGCTCTCCATGGAAGCGTGAGCAGGTGTCCGGATGTGCTGAATGGAACCGTTTCGGGAGTGGTTTTTTAGCACACTCAGTGCAGGGGTTGTGACACCCAACCCGACTGGTAATTTCGGTAGGCTTGATGGGAATCGGTGACTACCTTCTGAACCCCTCGTTGAGTGAGAGGCAAGGTGATGGCTGCCTCTTAAGCCGCCATCATTTCTTGGGTCTTGCGTAAGGTACACGCAAGGAGGTTGGCTCTGGAGGTATCCATGATGATGGCGTATTGCTGCCCTCGATGTTGGGTGGTGTCTGTGTAGATAACTGCATGATCCCCAACGGGAGTGGTGCTGAGCGCTTTAGCCCGTGCTTGTTGGCAACCCTCATCGTGTGAGGGGTTCTTATTTATAAGTAAAGAGAGCATCTTTAGTATTAGTCGCCAAACGTCCAGGAGTACACCAAGCGGAGTGACATTCTGTGCTGCCGAGCCAATGTAGTGAAGCATGCGGCCACCCGCCACGGTTCTGAGTCGGAGCTTCTGGTTAGAAAGATGGCCTTCCATCAGCTGTTTTCTCCTTGTTGTGGAGCCTTGTGCTAACCAGCCTCTCTGTAGACGCACTCATGGTAAGACCAATGGCCTGCTCAACCGCCTTTGTAATCATTATATAAAGCATCTCTATGTCCTCCTTGCTAAGAAGAAGACAGGGAATTGACGTAAGTGATTCTCGAGAGGACAAAGGTTTCAATTGAGGTACCACATTCCTTGAGGCCTCGCTTCTTGGTGTCAACTCACATGATTTTGTGTATTATTTGAATAATGCTGTGTTTGAGGCACTGCGAGGATACGTCATTCTTGGTGTTGGCTGGATATGTAGGCCCAGGATCATTATGCTGGGGCTTCAACCAGGCAATCAACGAGTATTTGAATGTGTTCCTTCATTTGGCGTGAGGGCGGGCGACAAGGAGCTCTGATTTTTTACGGGAACGCTGGAGGCCACAGGCTTTAGCACATTGCGTACTAGAAGTGAGAGGCCATGCATTGGTGTGGGCTGCCTTTAATTTTTTAACTCTTAGCACATGCGCAAGGCGCGCACAGGGCCGTTAGACGGGCCTTGGGCGGAACGCACAGCGGCGTGAGAGATCGCGTGACTCTCACGTGGCATTAAGCGAGAATGCAGGGGGTTAACCCCTAGATGTGCTTAGAGAGTACACCACCTGTCTTCCCGTGTTTGCGTGGTTGCGTAGCTAAATCGGTAAGACAACGGGCTCTCGCTTTGTTATTGTCCTAGTTTCAGGCTCAATTCCCAGTGGTGCCAGTAAATTCTTTTATTTGTTCACGTCATCGTCAAAGCTTTGACGTGAACGTCACGTGGACGTCAAAGCAATATTCCATTACATTCGCTGTTTGTTATTTGACCGATTCCACCAGATCAGGTTTAACTCCGTATGGTTTAAGCCTTCCTGACGTAATTATGTCAGGTTGCAGGACATCCTCCTTTAGCGTATCGTTGTCTTCTTTCGTTAAATGGCCCTGCTCCCTTTTGTGAAAATGAAACGTCATTTCCAAACAGGAGCTAGACATCGACACACAATCCACATTTCCTTTAACCAAGTCGTAAAGAGGATCTTGGTTACATTTTGCGATGAGTTTCCACGAAAAGAACAGAGTTTCGACCTCGATATGTGCTTGGGGAAGGAACTTGATGGTTCTGTCTAGGAAAGAGGACAGGGCTAATTTTTTGTGTGAAAATTTTGGCAGGAACCCAGTCCTTTCTGACGATAACGGTGTTCCACCCGGTGTCCCGCAGCACACTGATATTCTTTCCTCCTAGCCACCATTTAACAACAAGCAGGTTACAGAGGGATGTCAGCCATTTCTCCCTGACCGCGCTTACGACTGGAATGTTTTCCCCAGTGTTAAGAGTGGCGAACTTCTCACTTTCTTCTTTAGGCTGTACTACGCACGATGCCTGTGAATTTCTGTGTTTCTGGTGATAGCACGTATCAGCCATATGTCCAGTTTGAGAACACTAAAGGGGCCCTGAAAGGCGTTTTGAGCACACTAAATGAAGTAGCGCACTCGTTAGATGGGTCGTCAACGTCATCTGTGCCAAGTATTACTCTTTTACGCGCAGCGGAAAGCTCACACTTTTGTTGCAAAGTTTGTCGCTTTTTTCTCACCCTTTCCTTCGTGTTTTTGGACGCCGCCATCTTCACATGTCTACATTATGGATTCGCAGATGTTCGTCATGAGGTAGACATCCTGCTATTGGGCTGCTTTTTCATGCACTTCCGGCAAAGCGATGAGTCGTCTGCTCATCGTCGGCTCGCCGGCTGATCTGCCAGGGAGTGCCGGAGTGCTTGGACATTTTACGACAAACAAAACAAGTGTAAACAAACGCTTAACCGTTTGTATTGAATGCAACACTGCCATAACACGACATGGATATTCTCTTACCTGACTACGTTCCATAAAGAAAACTTTGGAGCCCCGTGGCACTTCTTTCGTCCAATCGCAGAAAACGCCCTGAGCCGAATGCCCGGGTTTGACGGATACATTTTATTCCACTTCAAAACAATCCAGAGATGTGTTTCGAACGAACACAACGTCACAACATGCGTTGCAAGTCTGAACCGCGATTGACAGACGATAGGTTGCCTCCTCCTGCCCGTCGTAAATTCGGCACTCACCTCGCGCGGTTTGCGGGGACGAACAGCAAGTCACTTAACTCTGGCGCGCAAGCCGAGATGGCTTTTAGCCACGCACACTGCACATACTACATGCGAGGTTGAGTCGTACATCGCTCGAGAAAGATAATCCAAACCATGGGAAGCACTATCCACCCGCAGAAGCACAACGTCGCATTTCATCGCGAAACAAAGGCGTCCACAACACACACACCATCGCCTCCTGTAATGCCAAACGCATCTCGCACTTCCCAATGGGAGTGAGTGGTACGCCTGCAGTGACCACATGTCGCGAGGTGGGGCCCCGAGCTGAACCGGGATCACGCAACCGTAACAGACTTCTGGAGCGATTTCTGCCTTGTTGCCAAGGCAACCGATGTTTGAGATTGTCAAAAAAATGGCGCTCGCTCCAGCGCTAGAAAGCTCAGAGCCGCGACGGAGCATGTTTTGCCAACGTTGGCGCTCTCCAACACGCGTCGCCCAAAGCTGAACTGGTCACATGATTGTAGCGTTTTTGTGCACGGGTTGTGTGTCGGTTTAAAATTTCTTTTTCAGATGCCGCCGGCAGGAATTACCACCGCCGCAAAATAACGCCCGGCACCAGCGGGACCACATCTGATACGGCGCTTTTTGGATACACAGTGGGCGGTGCATGAAACCGACCGAGCGCGATCCTCCCCGTGCGGCTGCGAGTTCGCCGCCGATAAAAAGTCACGTGCCGCCGATAGCAAATGCAGCAACGTACACCGCGAAAGGGAAAGGCCAGGCCGCCACACATGCCGCCAGATTTTTCGTTCGCTGTTCCAGCCTTGAGCGGAGTGCGGGATTCATGGTGTCAACAAAGCTTGCCCGTGGCAGGCGGCAGGCTGAGGAGCGCCATAGTGGAAGTACGTCCCCGCTGAGGAGCGCAGCATCATGATAGGGAAGGCTGGTGCGCCGTCAACAGCGAAAGGACGAGGAAGCACGGCGTGACGATAATGCGCGGTTTTTGATTTCTGATTTCTCAGCTAATACTCATCGCTTTAACAAAATTCTTTCGGGACGAGATTGCTAATACATTGCTTTATTTGGTTACATGTACATCCATACATCGGCGGAAGGTATTTCAGGACCCCTTTAAAGCAAGCTTACGTGCGTTTCCAGCACTCGGCAGCTCTTTCACCTGTTTGGCACACAGGAAACATCACTTTTCCAGTCAGGAGTTAACTGTCTTCTGAGGAAGGGTTTTGCCGCGGTAATCAGGATTTGGGCTGCCCTCAGCGTCCTCTGCCGACCAATAGCGAAGGGTCCTTTACTCTTGTGCGTCGAGGTAGTTATCGGCAGCTGCCACCGTCTTTTCCAATTCGGAGCAATTTCTTTCTTTCAGGAAGACTATCAGGTTTTTAGGGCACCCGTTCATGAACTGTTCGGTGATAATTTTCTCTCGCTGGCTCACATCAGTCTTTTCAACTCGGCCTGTCTCCATCCGCCGGTTAAAGTATCCGGAGAGCCTAGCTGCACATGGGCGACCAGTTTCACCCTCCTCCAGCACCAACCCTCAAAACTTCTCTCTGTAGCCTTCTATGGTGTACCGAAATCTTTACAATAAAGGTCCTTCGACCTTTTCATAGTTTAATGAATTCTCTGGAGACAGGCGACCGACTACACTCAGGGCTTCACCAGTCAGGCAAAAACTAATTGTGCTTGCCCTCCTTTCTTTCGGCCACCCCTGACCAGTAGCGATACGCTCAAACCTCTGGATATCAGCGTCCGGGTCGTCTCTGGAGTCATTAAAAACAGAAATGCGCTTATGGGCGCTGATAACGTCTGAGTTGCTCGCACCACAAGCTCCTTCATAACCATTGTCGTTAGCGTCTGGCGCGTGAGCTTGGGTCTCCTCGAGTCGCAGCTTGGGTCTAGCACTTGCTGTACTAGCTCGAGTGTCTGATGCTCGGAATGTCTCAGAAGAAGCCAGTCAGGTTTAGCAACGGACAAAACACACGGTATATTAACGGAACAAATAAATATAAACTGCACATATGAACGTTAGGCTAATAAAATAAGAACCGTCAAACAGAACAAGAAGTCCCATGAGAAAAGTCCCACTCCCAATTGTTCACGCTCACGTGTGGGTCCCTCGGTGCTCAGGGCTGGGTGCGCTTGTCGATGCCGGTGTTGCGGCAGATGAACAACACGTCAGACTCGATCCGGCTGCTCTGTGGCCAGTCTCGACTGGAAGAGACCTGGCGTAGCCCAGCTCAAAAATCTCAGCGTTGACACTCAACCGAGAGATTCCAGGAGGATTGTGCGGCTCCGTAAAGAAGATCTCCTAGGCGTTATTGTCCAGCCGAGCGCTTCTGGAACCGCCTACTCCTTCCTGCCTAGAGCTCACCACCACTTCCACGTTGCTTCGATCTGCCGACCTCTGTCCGGTGAGCAGCGCCTCCTCACACCGGCGTAATGAACTCTCACCTAAATTTGCATCAAATGTTTTGGAAAAAAAGTGCGATCATTACGCGAATAAATACAGTATGTTTTGGTATCGGCACACTACCGCCCATATGGCAGTGAGAACAAGGGTGTTCTTAGAGGGGGTCGCGTCCGGAGTTTCGAGGGCTGTACCCAACCGATCACACCAACACAGGTGGACATTTTAACGCCAACACGACCCTGGAGCAGTACCTACAACGCCTCACAAGGCAAGTAACTTCGCGATACCATGAAAGACTGTGGTTTTCACCTTCATAATAATATTGCTGTGACTACCAGAATCGGTTTGGATGCGAGAACAATTGACGCTAACCCAAAGTTGAATTTGGGAGGCGGCTCCTCTCGATTATGACTGGCCCTTGGCCGCAGGCCCTTGTGGTGGTGTCCACTACCACATAATATTTTGACTAAAACAGGATAAGCCGTAACCAGGGACTTTGTGAATTACCCCCACCAACTTGGAAGTCTATGCAACTGCTGCATTAGCCCAGCTTAAGCGCAACATATAATTGGAACATATTATGAATCACAGCACGCTTATCGAAGCACTCTCAGTGTTCTACAGCAGAGGAAAACTGCCCTTGTCCTCGCCGGCACTTGCTTAACCTGGGTGAAACCCATCATGCACTGCTGGAGAATTACCAATGTAATGGGAGATGTTTGCGAGAACAGAAGCGAGCTTGGGTCAAACTTGGGGAAATCCAACATTACAAAAGAAACTCTTTCTCTTGCATTGGACAAAACATCGTTATGGCTTAAAAGAAGACACATCTACTGGAAAGCTGCGAAACAGATTTCGGTAAATTAACGGCAAGAAAAAGACGGCTAACTATGTTGAAGTAAATACACTAAACAGTGGGTGTTCTGTGGAAACTATTGAACAAGCCGGAAGTAGCACCTTCTTTGTTAACGACCGCTGTACGTCTCCACGCACCACGACCACCCTCAAGTAACGGCTACGGACGAAGGTGATAATCTTCGTTTAGAACGGCGTAAATAACACAGACCTTTACCAGATTAATTACCACGGCGTCCTGGTAAACATGGCCTCACGTGGAGCATACTTCAAAACATACACGCACGAAACAAACCACGCCACTGCCTTAACCATATTTGCAAATATGATTTCATGGTTGCCTCAATAAAACACATGGTTGTACAACACATATTCACACAGGGGGAACCGAACACCTATATCCGTAATCTCCAAGCAGTGGATCTTACTACCTGCTAAGGAAACACACCTGGAAAGGATGTCTACGAACCGCCTCATTTATCACATTGAAGAACTGACAACCACTTTCGGCCTGGCTACAAATATGGGGCTTATGACACTCTGTGGCTTCTCGGACAGCTCATCAATTCAGTTCGTTCTGCAAAAAGCCTTCGCCACGGTGTCTCACGCTGTCATACTGGCGGAAATCTGGGACATTATCCTGACAAACACATGTAAAATAACATTGCCAGTTTCGACTGAAATAGAACCTTCGACACCTAAACAGCTAATTACCAGCAGAATACCTACTACAGTTACCTTGCTGTACCACATGGCTCTATCTGATCACCCTCCTCTTACGTTAGTCAAGAGAACGATGGAGATGGACGTACACAAAGCAGCGGCCAAAACTTACTCTCTATATGGAGTACATGATAATGTAGACGGAGCGGAAAGACTATTCTACTACTCAGAAAACGTGCCTAGACGTCCAGACAGCACTTTCTGCGTAGAAAACGCCATCCAGACAGCGGGGATGCACCCCTCACATAAAAAGTCTACTGTATTGCTTTTAGGTGGAAGGATCCGTAAAGACAGCAAGTCCTTCTTCTCCTTTCAAATCAAGAAATGCATCTCTCTTTGCAAGCTTGCATTCTTCTTATCGGCGTTTGTATCAGCCACACAAGCAACACCACAGATTGGTTCGAATAGGATCAACAGCCCCGGGATAGCACAGCCGACATTGATCACAGAATCTGTAGACATCCGGAGGCATAGGCACGGCCCTTGTCCCGAACGTAGGTAGAGCCATCCTAACTTCTCAGCCAACTTACCTAGGGACCTTCTTCGGATTGACCCAAACCCAACTAACAAAACTTCTAACTCGTCATCACAAAACCTTTGTGTAAATTCCCTTCAAACACAATACTAAGTGCCGTAATTATTCCCCGCTGCTTGCGATCCAAGCAACACATAAAGCTCGCCGCGACAAGAACACTGACCGTGGCCAAATTCCCGTTGACGGCGGGCATCTCATCGTCGAATATGAGAACCAAACGTCCAGACCGAGCGGGTTATCAGGCTGTTCTTCAACCCGAACCAAGCTTTGGGCGTGGACACATTCGGTCAACCACAAACCACGGCGCGACAAAGACCGCAAAAGGCACACAGTTCAAATAAAGATGCGATCTTGCAACAACTACCTAATCGTTTCCATCTAACATGCATATACACTGACGCCGCCTTAGCATTTTATCGCTTGACATGGAGCTTATACTACATCAACGGCCAAGCTTCAGGCACCATAAGACTTTGTCTACTCAATGAGAAATGGACCCACACAAAGCAAAATTCACAGCCATTGTTTTGGCCAGGTCACCACTAAAGAGGGATCTGCCTCAATGAAGTGTCAAAGCGAAACACATTTTTTCCAAAGTCTTCGTGTATTCTGACGTCATACATGGAGAGGCGGATAGCGCCATTCGCTGTCGAGATTCTCTCGACATCATTTACGTCGTAATTCTACGAGCCATCGGCAACCTCGCCGAATCTATGACCGCGAAAACACCTAAAATAGAGCCCTAAGCCACCACTCTAACAGAGGGAATGACACGGCCCACCACATTCATTTACATCGCAATTGTACGAGCCATCGGCAACCTCGCCGAATTTATGACCGCGCAAAACACCTAAAATAGAGCCCTAAGCCACCAGTCTAACAGAGGGAATCACACGGCCCACCACATTGCATAATCGTGTTTTCATTCTTCCAAGAAATCTCATGCCACGGCCGCCTGCTTCGCGAACCAGCCAGAAAAACAAGGTAGTTGAGTGTCATATCCTAAAAATGCCGCAATGATGTAACCTCGAGCAAGCGACCCCACTGAAAGACCATCATTACCCGAGGTCATCCCTGGAGGTTAACAAATCGTGATACGCAAGGACAACTCCGTGACGGTGTTCACTCCTGAGAACCACGACTTATGGATGGGGTATAGGTGTAATGACAGAAAAAGACGTGATGGCTACACGCAGTTCTCCCAACTGTCCTTCCCGGCCCCCAGTGAAGTTCAGACCGACATACTATGCACCACCTTCTCGGGGATTGTGTCGCACCCTCCCAGGAACGCACTAGTTTTCAGGTATCGCATATATGGTGGTATAATGAATAACGCGTAGGAGCGATGTGAAAGGAACGCCGCTTCGCCTACTATTCCTCAACCAGATAGCTAACGGAAAAATCAGGTATTACGCCCAGAATCATTTGGAACCGCCAGCTTACGTATCACAAAGGAGATACCCTAGCAAGATAACAGAAATTAATTGCCGTACCTCGCCTTTTAAATCGCCTTTTTTTACACGCACAAATTTCATTGGAATAAGCTTCCGGGAAACGTTGTTTGCGCATGTGGTGTTAGATTTGGGACCACTCTAAAGCGTTATCTGCTTGGCCACCTAGACAACTGTGTTTTGTGAATAGCCGTGATATTGTTCCTGTCAATTCTTTTTTTTTCATTTCTATACCTCGAAAATTCAAAGACATCCTCAAATATTACCGCCTCGAACGCCGCATCGCTCCCCCCCACGAAAAGTTGACTAAGGAAGAAGCCACCACCTACCGCCGGCTTCAAACCTACACCTACCCGCATGGCACCCTCCTCCACGCCATCCACCCCACCTCCTACTCCACCACCTGCAAGTACTGTCCCCAACCCTGCACACTCTACCATATGATTTGGGCGTGCTCCCACACACCATCCCTCCCCCAATCCCTCCTCCAACCATGAGCAGTGGGAAGGCATGCTAGCCAACCCGGAGCCCGGCTATCAGCTTCGGCTGGTTTAAAGGGCCCGCCTGGCAGCGACCGCCCAGGTTCTTCTGGGCTGGGAAGACCCCCAATTGGACTACTCCTAAAAGTAATGTAGAAATAAAGTTTATTCTTTTTCCTGCTCCTCCTCATCTATTATTGCTGCTGCGTGTTGCAGCTGGTTGCAATGTTTGAAGACGTCTGTGCCTCGTTTTGTAAGATGTCCATTTTTGTTATTTCGCCTTTCTTCTTGCTTTTCTTTTTAATATTTTCTTTTCTTGGTTGCCTTCGGCTCCGTTGTCGTTTGGTGTTGTGCAAGCCCTTTTTTGCGAGCGTTTAATGCGTTTGTTGATTTTTATTTTTGTATGTTTTTGTTAGTACACGATTCATAATTCCGTAAACGGACTGAACATTTTTTTCTGTGTCCTACAACAGTGCCCTCTGGTGAAATGTAGATAGCTGAAATAAATATATAAATGAATAAATAAATAAATAAAATATTTAAATAAATATATTAATTAATGCTTTAATGAAAATGATGGTGTGGAAATTTTACGTGCACACTGGTCTAGTGAAAGCCACCTAAATGAGGTGGTCTGTTTGCTGGGAGGACACCCGTGGTGACAAACCCCACCGAAGCACTGGTCAATTTTCTCTCAATTTCCCCCCTTTCTCAAGCAAGTCATTCAAGCTGTTTCTTCTTATTCGATCATTTATTGTTTCACTGGCTGCTAGACCAAATATGCGGCGCATGGACGTTCCTTCTAAATCCGACACATAGCGTTGCTACGACCGCCAATGTACGGCTGTTTGACATCCCGATTGTAGCGCACACTCCGAATTAGGCATATCGTTTTGCGTTGAGTTCAGACGTTATGAAAGGTTACCGGAAGACCAGCGCGCAATAGCCGTGCCGATATTCTTTTTGGGTTTTGAGTCAAGCTGAACTTGGTACTTTATGGTCTCGTTGTTAGCGAAAGCTGTGTTGAAAATGTGGGGATTAAACGCACGGTTTTTTTTAGTTACATCCTCAACTGGGCAGGCCAGCCCCAACCTTTTTTATTAAGGGCGGTCGCTGCTGCATTTCATTCCCCTATTGGCTCACCCGACAGGTGGCATGGTATTTGTAAAGGCGTTGGCATCAAATCTCTGGAGTAGGTTGTGTTCGCAGCCTGTACTGCATAGATGTGTGTACTGCGTGCTGTAGGGTGATTGAGTGGGGGACGACTACACAAATTTTAGAGTTGATGCGCATAGCGTGATTTCATGCAAAGAATCCGTGATTAAAATTTTTCAACGCATTACGCAGCATTTGAAAAATAACGGAAAAAACTGGATCACTCACCTATGAGAACAACAAAAAGGTGCCATTGAAGCAAAATACAATTCCGTTCACTACGAAAAAGCTGAAGGTTTATAACTCAATCAGTTTCCGTGATGCCACAACACGAGTGTGCTACCACAAAAGCCTTATGAACTGCTAAAAAAACTATAATATTCCGATACTGCGGCAAAATATGACCATGAGTGACGTATAATGCACGAGAATAAAACATTCAATGTGTGCGTTACATTTCGTGAAAATAAAAAAAGATAAAATAACACTAAATGGGACACCAACTGCAATTGTCCAATAATGTTTCCATGGTGGAAAGTCACTGCGGCGATAGCACAGATACAGGTTGTCTTTTTAAAGCAAATTTTTCTACCTCTAATCGGCAACGGTTCTTCCATAAAGTATTGGACAAGAAACTGCCAACGCGGCTGTGGCTGGAAGGGCGTTTTACGCTCACGGAGCACAGTGTAGATGGTGCGGCGAACTTACCCACCGTCCACCAAGCGTTCCCCGCGAGCTCCCTTCAGCGCGTTCCGGATTTGTCGCCTGCTTAGCGACGGTTGGTTTGGGCCTGTTTAGTCGCAGCTTCGCATCCATTGCGCGCTTCTTTCGCACGGCTTGATTAAATTGTTCCACAGAACTTCATGGGTAACCCGGAAGCGACGGAATTAGGTGATCGTAAGGAAAAGATACCTTAAAAATTGGTCTGCAGGGCACGAAAACAAAATATAGAGACCACATACAGACATCTGGCCGCTAAACAAACAATACCTTTTGCGCACTGCTTGCCACGTAGGAGACACCGTTTTCTCATATGGTGAGTACGAATTCGGTTGTGTTTCAATAGTTATTACAAAAGGCGAACGGAGCAACTGGTTCTGATAAATGGCAATTATAAGAGTTGCCTAAGGTTTCTCGCCATTCTCAAAGTTTCTAAACTAACTAGTTTAAGTCGGTAAAATGGGAATCACTAAGCTCACATGCCAAACAGTTTCAAAGTTGGCGCGTGTGTCACGCAGTGATGTAGACCCGAGCTAGACCTTCCGGATGGCTAGGTTTCGCTGTCCCACCCTTCGAACGACGCTGGTCGCAGTTTTGTTTCTGCAGAGGCGCGACCGGGCTACAGCGGCGGCGTCCGCCGCTTTAGCGCGATGCTGGCCCACACTTCTACATTGGGACGCCGCCCCTGCGAATTCTAGGTAACGGCAGGCTGAGTCTCCGGATAGAATCTTTGTAGAGTGTGCGAATTGAAGGGACGTCGAATGGGCAATTTCGTGGTTGTCGTTTACAGCTTTGATTTCCGACCACCTTTACGTCGGGGATTGGAAATAATTTTCTTATCTCCTCCTTTTTTTCTCATATCTCCCCTACGATGGGTATCATTCCTATCGGGACAAAGCAGTTTTCTATTACCAAACTTATAATTTGCGTTCATAGTCTCTTAAGGGACCGAGAACAGTGACAGGAAAATCTCCAATGGTGCATCAAAACCCTCATCCCGACCGATAGGTCATCATTTTATTATCAAGATGGAACAATGAAGGATGCCAGGTTCTAACAAAAAGGAATTATGGGCGGAGAAACCGCTCTCCGATCCCGAGAAAGCAATTTGATTGTGTATAGTACCGAAGTAGTAACGATGCCGGTGGGGTTGGGGGGGGGGGGGGTTGCTTTAAAAATTGGTAGTCCTGCATTATTCCCTCGCATTACTGACTACTTGATAAGCGAACTGTAGCAAACCATTTCAGTGCTCGTTGTAAAACTGTTAACGCAGTTTATATTTGCGTAATAATGTTAAACCTCTTATTCTTTTTGTTTTTAATAACCACCGCTATTTCTATTAGCGGGCTTAGGCATCTGTTATACAAATTGTAATCAGTCTCTGGGCCGATATCACTAAAATCAAAAGCTTGCTTGGGTGTTCAAAGTGTGCTGACAAATTAGCGAAGCATTACATTTCTTTGGAAAATTGATTTTTTTCACATGTAGTCACAAAAAGGAGAAGCAACCACGTTTCACATAGATAATTTGTACTCGGAGTTCTGCAGGAATGGAGGGGACTTTTGCCTGCGCTAAACTATTCCTTACGTTTTTTTTGTGGGCGTCTCACGCACCGAAGGACAGTAACAAAAAAATCAGAAGCCCCTGTGTCTTACGACGATGATTTGGCAAGTAGCGCCCATACATGGTGTCGGCGTTCCTCAATAAAACCTTCTGAGTGCAAGCATGGTACAGATTTTGCGGCTACATTAACAAATTCAGCTAGGCTTCTTGAGTACCCGCGTGCACTTGAGCAAAGCTGTCCAAATGTACTTGGCCGGGGCCCACACTAGGGGCATCTTGTAGGGAAGATGAGCCGAGAAGAGCGAGTATAAGGTTTCAGAGGTATAAGTGTATGCGGCCTGTCGATCTATATATCGGAGTGCCTCCTTAGAGTCACCAAACACCATCATAGGGGTTCCAGGCTGTGCTACTTTGACAGTGCCATGGCCGGCCGTGGCCATGGAGAATTCTTCAGTGGTTGTGCAAGTTTGGGCGTTTTTGAAGGAGGCGATGGTGACTATGGACCGGGCAGGGCTATGGAGGTCGTTAGCACCATCTTCAGTACTGCAGTAAAAACTGGCGTCCGTTAAAAGGTGTCACCCCCCTTCTTAAAATATATTTTTAATTTCCACCGGTAACATTTTATTTCGTGTGTACCATATAAAGGATGTCTTTTATCATATTTAAAACTTAGAAACAGTGAATATAATATAATGAATGCTTATGAATGACACAAAATACCCCAAACGTGCGCGTTACTCGAGCACTCATAACTCTTGAATGAATTGCAGGAAGTGCATCATTTTTGGTGCAAAGGTAGCCAACAAACCTTACTGTGCAAAAAACGAGGATCTTTGCCATCAGATCTTATAGAATGGAGTTAGGGTGAATAAACCAAATAGAACACAAATATTTTTCATTGTATAAAGCACTCCTTGAAATAAATCATTACATCAAAACTTTTCATCACTTTTTAAACATTCTAGTTCATTTTACAGAATTGTAATCAAGAGAAAAGGCGGCGAAGTTTAATTTTGAAATATTTATTAACTTCTAAGCTACAACTTCCGCGTAAGAAGAAAGTGCAAAAACATGTTTTACAAAAACAGAATAACGTTTTTCTATCCTTTTTTAAACCAGATAAACTTATCTTGTCTGGGAAGGTTAAAAGTCACAGTGTTCATAGCTAGGGTTCTGCTGAGCTGCCAAAAGCTCTTTTTGGCTTTTGTTTCTGGCTGTATTGCTTCGGCCTATATCTTCTTGCGGAGGCCTTTTGCCTCACCCGTTGATTGGCGCAAATTGTGCATCACTCAATACTGGTTACAGGCACAATATGCTACTGGAGTGCGGTGGCCAAATTGGGTGCACGAATCCCTCAAAATATCTGCTGTACTTCTTTTGCCGTCGTTAGAGTGTCCTACAGTGCAATTTATTGCAAAAGGTAGGATGAGCAGGCCACGTTGACGTTTCAGGAAACCTCAGTCAGCTCTGCAAAAAAAGATGACAGTGTCCGCATGCCTATAATTCTAATACCTTGATGTAAAGGTTCTAGCAGCGCCACCTCATGCTTCTTCTCCAGGTTCTCAATCTTTGCAGCACTAATCAACGCATTCACCTCCACATTCTTTCGAATGAAGCATTCACTGTGTACCGATCGTCACGAAATTTTCACCTTTGTCGGCTCCTAATGTGAGCTTGACTACGCCCTAAAAAATCCATCCTAAGTTATTACTGTTTATTATAAGAATAATACCTATACTAATGACGAGCCTGCTAGCATTCATAGCTGGAGCAGAAAGGGCGTGCAAAGTAAACAACAGACACGCCTTTGGGGTCACGCATCCCTCTTACAGAAATTTAAAGCAACGTTTAAAGATAGGATGCTCAAAACTGTTCTTCCAATAATCATCTACGTATCATACTAAAAGATGCCGAAATATGTTTAATGCAAACTGCTGATATTCGCTGCGTTATCAGTTTCTCTCACTGCCCCACATTAATGTCGATTTCAGAATTTTCCACCAGCTGTTAGAAAATTGCCTACAACTTTTGATCTAACTGGGATAAGAACATGATCATTGGTGCAGAACATTTTAGTATGTTTGAGGGTTCTCCAAGTGTAAGAAGAAAAATGATATTAAAAAAAAAACGTCGTTTGGAAGGTCGTGACATAGATAGCGGCGCTCATCCGTTGAAGCAAATTGATGGGTTTGTTTCATGCTACTGTGTGTTTTTGTCTGCACACGAAGCTGTGCGCAGGGTTCATGTGGCGAAGAATATGTTCGATCACATGGCTGGGAAGAAGGTTTAGGGAGGAGGTGTGCGAAGGTTGAGGCGAAGGTTGGGTGTTGGGTAGTATAGGAACATGAAGAGCGTCCGACCTACAGTCGAGCGCTATAGGCGTTCGAGCTTGAGCTGAAGGTCAGATGAGATTTCATCAACGGCGGTACTGTGGATGCCCAGGGCCAAGACTCAGTGTCTAGTGGCCTAATGAGGCACTCCCCGGTCCAAACGACGGACGGCACGAAGTGATCCTTCAGGAAGGTTTGTCTTGGAAAATGATCGGGGAACGTAGGGTATCGTGTACAGCATGTGCGAGTTCACAATGCGGAAAGGTGAGGTTCCTTGGTGGTTTGTTCGCTGTTAGAAACACCCTTGAGGAGGTAGCGCACCTGAGCCATATAGGAGTGGGAGATTTGAAATTGAGGCCCAGAAGATCCGTTGCAGGGAAGGATGAGGCCCCTACTGGTGGTGGGGGGGCCGCGCCATTCGATAGTTCTAATAAAGAGTGACGTGCATCAAGGCGTGGTCGCTTAGGCACAACTAAAAGGACAGGTTTAGATGCTGATGCCTTCTTCCCTATGGGATATGCAAGGTCGAGAATGGTGTGTCAGGCCAGTTGCAACGTTTCCTAGATATGTCCCGAATACAAAGTTCACCCAAAGGGTACTCTTATACGCGTAGATCCAAGGCTTGAGTCAAGGGATCCTGGAAACTCCCGGGGGCAGTGATCAAAAGGAAAGGTAAATGAGCGGGGAAAGTATAGAGCAGTAAGGGGTCCTTCATTTTTTTTTAAAACAGGTAACCTGCCAACCTAGGGTGGCAAAAATGGCAAGAAGTCGCGTATGTAATTGTATACGTGCCAACCGCCCCCCATTGATACCAATGTGTAGATGATGAAGGCCTAAGCAACCCAATCGAAGTCCTTTTCTAACTATAAGGCTTGAAAAGCATACTTCAGGCTGAGCTTAATTTGCATATGCATCCTGTAATACGCAGAGAAGGGCGTCGAGTAGAAAGGTGGGCTCCGAAGGCAATCCGGGTGGGAAGAAAACTGAAACGGAGGAAATAACTTTATTTTGAACCTGGTGATGTGGATTGGAGCGATTGGAGATAGGCGTGGTTGGAGATCTTTCATAGACGTGGTTGCACAGGCGTAGTTGTAGACCTGTTTGGCGTGGCTCGACAGGCGTGGCCTGAAATATTTGGGAGAGGCTTTCCTCCTATGGTGACCCAACCTGCCTGCTGATGCTGCTGCTGCTGCTGCTGATGATGATGATGATGTGGAAGTGGTCTCGTAGTCCATGAGGCCATGAGACAACCTTGTTGTTTCCGCCCTGGACACCAGGAATGGGTGGCCATCAAAGCCGGAGCTAGTTGTCAGGTTCTCCCACTGCTCAGGGAAGGGACAGGAAGTGGGTAAGGTCGGGAGCGCGGAGTTTTGGGCAGACGGCAAGATCATACGAATGTGGGTACACTGGATAGAACAGAATGTACATGTGGCGGGGTGCGTCGAGAAATTACCCGATATACAGGGTTTGGGAAATGCACGGTACTATTGGTAGCGTTTAGGGCATACCTGTTTTATATATGTACTGAAAAGGCGGATCAAATATTTAATGCCCTTTTCTGGGAAATTTTTGATAAGATTGTAATTCATACCATCCTCACTCCTTGCGGTATCTCTACGTACACCGCCGAAGTTACTAAGTAATTCGTTCAACGTAAAGGGGGTATACAAAGAAGATGGTGAAAATGCGTGAACTGGAAGGGCGGGTGTTAGGTTATTCGAAATGGCAGGGAAGTGGCGGAGGCACAGAGCAGCAGCGAGGTGAGTAGCTTAAGCGCCGCGTTCAAGAAATACAAAAGGTCGGTTCAACACAGGCGGAAGGGTTAAAAAGGACCAGTAGGAGGCCAAAACAAGATTAGTGTGTGTTCGAGGATTAAGATCATCACACAAATTCTTCCAGTTGGAGTGAACGATTTGATCATCATACGCTTAGCCATCCTGCTTAACGTATTTATGCGGAGGCGCAGTTTCCAATTGTGTTTTAAAGGACGCAACCACCTAGGAAGAATTCGAAGACATCCCATAGCTGAACTGCAAGCTGTGGGTGTTGGCACGTGTTACCTGAGTGTTCGGTTAGATTTGTTGAGTGTGTCACTGACAGAGATCTTGAGTCTGTTGAAGCCCACAGTCAGGGCCCGCAGATGATGAAGGTGAAACATTGGCCTCCCCGAAAGCATGCATATCTCTAAATTTCGTAGGCTTATGCGGTCGGAGGCAAAGAGGAGTAGATTTGAGAGGGGGTTTCGAAGATTACATGGTTACTGCTAAAGACCTTGTGTGCGTGTGTTACCATTTGTGAGTGGTTGGACCTATGTAGAAAGCTAGTATCAGAGTTCTCACCCAGAAGCGCAGTGGCCACTGCGTGTTGACAAAAACTTTGTGAAGCAAGTGGAGGCGGTGGTCTATGTCTCTCAACCGTAATGTTGCTTCGAGGTGCAGGAACTGTAAATGATATTGCGGTGATGAAAACGTGTAAATAAAGACGCAATCACAACACTTGCTTACAGACAAGGAAATCCCTGTTCGGCCACAGGATGAACCTATTCTTCCTATACTTTCGAGCGGATCCTCAAAACCCAGCGTGCCCCGTGTTACCTTCTTTTTAACTGCGCCTCTTGTACATGTCCTCAATGCCTGGTGCCTTGTACAATCGTCCCATTCATTGGCGGCCGATACCACTATGGCCAAACTCCCGCACGAAAATACTTGATTCGTTGCTTCCTACTTTGAAGATGGGCGGCGTCGTGGCACGGCTTGAGGCGGAATCATTAGCAGTGTATGCTCTTGGAACACCGTTTGTTGGCGAAGGAACGACGGCAGATATCTTGTATGTCACTACGCTCATTTCACTTAAAACAAGCGAACGTCCCCGGTCAGAAAAAAGAATTTTTCATAGATTTCCACGCAGCGGGACGGTGACCACAAATCTACAAGACATATAGGTGAACACCGGCCGCCTCGCTTTCCTAGAATTACAGTGAGCGGAGAGCAAGGCCGGCAAATCGGCGGGCATGTGGCTCAGGAAGAGAAGTTGGAACTATGGACGGCAGGAGAGTGTCCACCACAAAAGCTACCGCGCGGTCGTAGAGCAAATAGGACGGAAACTACCCAGCGCTATTATGACGTAACGAATTGTGAGCATATATAACACGTCACTCCAGTGAGCAAATACGGGGCTCCAGTCACGATAGTCGTCGGAGACATACATTGATAGCATTTAGGTGAAAAGTTTTTTAGGGATTCAGTGAGTCCTATTGTTTGAGGATAGTAAGAATGCCTGATGTTGCGTTGAGTTGTAGAAAACGAAGAGAACCAGCGACCCGCGACAGCGTTCCGATCACTAGGATATTAGCAAATGGCACCGGGAACAAGGATGACATTTCCAAGAAAAATTGGCCAATGTGCGTGAGATGCTGTAACCTGTAGTGTAATGAAGTGGTAACTCGAATCTAGTAGTTGCCTGAGGTAAAAATCTGCTTAGATGACGTCTGGGTATGCCTGAGGCACACGTAATGTACGTGTAAAGATGACGATGGCATTACCGGTGTCTGTGCGATCAGTGACAACGTCATTCCGTGCAAACACGGGATTCTCAGACAAATATGTCGCCGTACGTGGGCAAGATGTGGGCTGATCATACATTTTAGTTTAGTGGTGTACGATGGTGTAGAGGGTGAAGGAGGTGACTAAGTATTGGAACCATATGTTGAAAACAGAAATTAAAAAATGAGGCACGGGATAAAGAGTTCCGACAGTCATTATTTTAGGAAGAACTCGGTTGTGAACTGCAAACTACAGGAAAGCAGGGCAGCATAATAGTGCTGTATGTTTACAATACTATGGCGAAGACTGAGGTTGCGAATCAGCGGAATGCTACCGACCAACGCAACGATGAAGAATCCTTCTGCTACGGGCATGCCTGCGGACCGAGAGGAATTCGCAGGAGCCATCAGTGTCATGCCAATGTGCTCATTATATCTTAAAAGATGCAACGAAGCAGCGTTTTTGTTGGAGGAAGCCTGGAATTTAAGGCAAATACCCGGAGTACAGTTGAATGTTGCAGAGTGGTCCGAGAAATCTTCTGGAAATAATGACGTTATGAGCACATTCTTTGAGAACAAAGAAAACAACAGTAACGTGGTTGTTAGCGACGCACACAAGGAAAACGGCAGGCGTGAGAATCTAACCAAGGCGAGCACACAGCATCACTCTTATTATTTATTTATTTATTTATTTATTTATTTATTTATTTATTTATTTTAACATAGTGCCAATCCCATTTGGGATTTTTGCAGGAGGGGCAATACATCGTTGCAAATACACAAATTTCAAGCATGGTTTTCGTTCATACAGGACGAGAACAGTATAGACATCTGAGAGATGTTTTCTACATGACAAGCGAAGGTTGCATATTACATATAAAATCACAAATCTCATGCATCAAACGTCACCAGTTCAAGGAAAAACAAAGCAACAAAACATAGTCAAATTCAATGCAGGATGAAACACAGACAGAATTTGGAGGTAATATGTTGCAGCAGCGATTGAAGAACGAGCGAAACCAAACATTTTATGAAACCAAGCCAAACATATTACTGAAGAGCTACTCAGTAACAGTGAAAATCATAAGTGACCCAGAGAGCCAAGGAAAACCGTGTAGACTCATTTAATGAAATTTTGGGTGTCATTTTGGTTAATTTGTTTCGTGCAGGTGGTTTTCAATTGGAGTTAGGAATCGTTCTATAGATACGCTACTCGTAATTGATGAATGCATACTGTTCCACTCTCTTACAGCTAGAGGGAAGAATGAATATTTAAGGCAATCAGTGCGATAATTGTATTCTTTAAATGTTAAAATCTGATTATGCCGCGTGGGCCTCGCTATTTTGATAGTGAGATACTTTGAAGTATCAAGGTTTAGATTTTTATGAAAGAGTTGATGTAAGAATCTTAAACGCGCTAGTTTTGAACGATTCTGTAGGGTTAGCATACCGGCGTTCCTCAGTAGTTCTGTTGGTGAAGCATTTGTGTCATACCGATTGTAAATGTACCTAACCGCTTTTCGTTGTATTCGCTCTAATTTATTTATGTGTACTTTAGCATGCGGGAACCAGATAATGTTAGAGTATTCGAGTAAAGATCTCACAAAGGCGTTGTAGGCTAATTTCTTCGTTTTTGGCGGTCCTGATCGAAGGTGTCTTCTGAGGGAGAACAGCCTTCCTAGTGCAGCCGATGCGATATGATTTATGTGGGCATCCCACCTGAAGTCTTGTGTAAATATCACTCCCAAGTATTTGTGCTGGTGCACCCGGATTATAGGACTATTGTTTATGTTGTAAACGTGTTCGTACCTGTTCTTCCTTCTTGTTATTGATAAATGAGCGCATTTTTCTACATTGAGGGACATTTGTCAGTCATCATGTAGAAGTGAGGGCCAGCGTCGAAACGGGCATTCACAGGTGGGCCATAAACTTTATTGTCTTTAGTCGGCAGTGTCAACAGAGGATTTTGGGGACATTCTTTGATGCAACGTCACCTCCCAGAGCTGCATCGGTTAGTTTCATTGATTGCAAAGGCGGGACGTTTTCCGTAAAAGTCGACGGTATTCAGGGGTGCGAGACGGCCGACGGTGCCTGGAGCTTGAGCTGTCACGTAGAAAATCCCCAGGAATCGGGCGCTCAAAATGGGGCGGGTATCGGTATTATTCTCGGCAATTTTCGCACCAGACTGCACGTCGTGAGGACCAGCAATTCCGCCAGTGGCGTGCGATGTGGTCAACGCGCTGGTAAGTGAAACAAATGGGCTTATCAACCGGTGTTCTTCAGTCAGTTGGATTTTCGTAGCGTGGAGAGCTTCACACGATACAAGTTCTAGATGGCATAACTAAGGCGAACGTGAATATGACTTACTGAGAATATTGGTTGGAAGCCCATGTTTGCACGTTTGCTGCCAACAGCGGCTTCAGTCAGCATAAGGGATAGTGTCAGGGCAAGAGGAGACAGGCAGTAGGTCTCGGTGCCACGGCAGACGTGCACGGGGTTCTAGACTTTAATGAAATGATTCTGAACACGATGATGATAATGATGGAGCATACCCAAGCGGGTATTAGGCACTCTTTCCCCGCCGCATAATGCGCATGCCTCAAGCGAGTACAGGGTTGAAACGCACAATGACGCCGCTGTTGCTCGCAGTTCGACACTCTTCCTTTGTTGGTGCTGCGTTTATATGTTCTCGTGCCGCAAGCGGTTGTACCCGACCTCAGCAATCTTTTTTGGGCGCAAGGCTAGCCTAGTGGAATCTGCAGTTTTTCGAAACGCCTGAGTTGAAGCTCAGGCTCCTCGTAGCGGCTCGCGCTGATGCACCGTTCTTGATGCACCTGATGCACCTTGATGCATCTTTCAACGGCCAGCATGCGAGAAAGTTTGCTTTTCGACGGAATTGCGACGCTGCTGTTTTCCTTGATGGTCTGCTGCTTCTGCTGCTGTATCTTGCGAGTCGAGCCACACGATGACACAACGTGGTCGATTTGTTCGATTGGAGACACGTTCACCGTTGTCGGAAGCTTCGTCGCCGTTCTGTTTGAACAGACCCAGTAAAAATCGGCGGTCGGGCCTTGTCACATATTTCATTCCTGCCCGCGAGAAAATCTAAAGGTCTGTGCTCATCTTCCCCGGTTTCGGGAAGACACACAGCAGGATTTGGTGTCCGGCTGACTGGAATGGTGTTCTACTTTAATAGCACTGCTGTTTACACGATGAAGATAATGTGGTAGCATTAAGCAGTGGGGGATTTAACATCTTCCCAACGCCGCAGTTCCGACGTCTGCCTCTGGAGAGTTGAGGCACCAACCACAAGATGCCACAGAGCCTGCCGCAGTTGACACTTTTCTCGGGTGCGCCGCTGCACGATCAACGCGTTGCAAGCAACAAATAGGACTGGTTTCGGTAAACGAGCCCGCGTGGCTCTTCTGATGCTCTTCCTGGTACCGAGTGGCCGCTAAATTTTTCACCATTTCAAAACGGCTCAAACGGCTTCCTTTTCTCCCGCCCGCAATATCACCAATAAACAACCAATGAATCCGCAGTCCTAACTTGTAGTTTTCCGTATGTAATGTAGATCCTGTCATGTGATCGTCAAACCGGGGCGCCTGATCCACTTCCAGCGGTGCTGCAGCCGACGTCCTAATTTCAGAAGCGCCGACCACCGCCAACGGTATGTGATGTAGAACCACATCATGTGTCCAGCGAATGCCGTGAAAGAATTGTAGATACGGTCTAGGACAACTTTCAATGGGTTAGTGGTTTTGGAATATTACTTGTGGCCTGAGTTAAAGGGCGCTCGTCCATTGGTCTTGTGGATGCCAATAGCTGCCCCTGTTTCTTGTCGACGGTCTGCGATTCCGACGACATTATTTCCGCGATGATTGTCAACGGAAAAAGCGATGCTGCCTTGTCTCGATCAGGCGTCGCTATTGACTAAAGTTCATCAGCAGCGATGAGATCTGGTTGCTCAGTCTTTCCAACTCGAATTTGATGCAACGACTCATGCTGGCGCACTGGTGCGACCTCCCACACTTCGTCGAGAGCAGCTAGCGGGGTTTAAGGAAATTGTCGGAAGGATTCGCCCTCTATGAAGTCTGGAACACAGATTCCAGACTTCACCAGTCTAGCGAAGGCTGCTGAATGCGTGTTTCTCCAGAAGCTTGAGCTACGTTTGGTTTTATAGGATGCATTTCTGTGTCCTCAAGATCCATGGTTTATGGTAACTTTTCCCCGTCCCTGTTGTGACGACAAGGCAGGTTTTCGGAGAACAAGCATAACAACTCTCTCGAGGTGTTCAGGAAGACGGTCATTTCGGAAAACGATGTAGATTTGATGTACAAACGCTGCTTGGTTTTTACGCACTGTTGACAACGTTGGAGGTAAGCGTTCGCTCTAAAGAACCAGAGTGCATATCTATCCGCCTTATCTACCTCCTGCTCAATTTCCACTTCAGTTATGTTAAATATAACAATCGAATCCGATTAGATCACTTCTGCTTTATTAGAGGTTCTCTAAGTTAGCTTCCAGTTTCGGTACGTGGTGATTCGGTGAAGACAATATTCGGTCGGCAGGAGAAAGAATTCTTTCGAAATCACCACGGATATGCTTCCGCAACGAAAGCAGACCGTCCAGCTCACCAGCGTGCTCTCGGTAGCGGTAATGATTGTGAAAAGAATGGTTGAGTGGACGCGACGTGGCGTGTCTGCATCGGTTGGACGACTGCACAGGGGATGGTCTTGCCCGGTGGCGGACAACTCTGGTTAGTCGCCCTCCCCTCGAGGCCGGCGGTTGGATCACCATTGTTGGCGTCCGTACCTCCGAGGGAGTCGGCGTTCAGTATTGCGGTCACTGTCATCCATGGTGTCCGGTGGCTCATGGTGAGTCGGTGGGGAACGGATCTAGGTCTAACTGGCCTGCAGCCACTGGCATCCGTGCTGCTCTCCCCATCGGTCCCTGGTCTTCTTCCAGGGTTTCGGATCCAAATGTTAGGGCAAGAGGAGACAGGCAGCAGGGTTCGGTGTCATGGCTAGCCTCGCATGGGGTTCTACCCTTTAATGACATGATTCTGGTCCCCATGATGATAATGATGGAGCATACCCCAGTGGGGATTCAACAGATACGACACGGGTGTTGATGGAATGGGGCCTTGCTTCAACCGGGTCAGGGATTTTGATCTCGTTGCAGTATCCCTTCGGCGATGGCTTCAATGAGGTAATGGTGAGAATCTGCGGGTGAAAACTATGGAAGGAAAGAGGCTTCACAAGAAGCTGAATCAGTGTTCGGTAATCCTAGGTGCTGCTGCGTAATGCGGCGGCTCTTCGCTTGCTTGAGGCGTCGGGATTCCTTCAATGTGGCGTCGATGGTCCTTGAGTTCTCCCGTATCAGAAAGTGAAACGTGCCGTCAGCTGTTTCTTTAGGCACAGGATCGGTCTATGTCTACGCACGGGATACAAGTTTTTTTGTCACTTAGCTGAGGGCTTAATTGATCTATAAATGATTTGAAACTCGGATTTATAAACGTCCCAACTGGTAAGCCAGGCTTCGTGCTTTTAAAGCGAAGTGGCCAAGCACCCCTTTACCGCCACGGAGAAGTTTTATTCAGTACTGGTAAGGGTACGGCTTGCGTAGGCGACCACGTACTCATGAAAGCCTGATTTTCGCTGAAAAGCACAGTGCTAAAACCGACCCCGCTAGAATCAGTATGAACCTCAGGGAACGTGTTCGGGACAAAATGCCGCAGGATAGGTGGAGACGTAAGAAGCTTCCGCAACGTCACGAACTGGTTTTCATAAGCAGAGAACCACGTAGCGAGGTCTTTAGAGGTTTCAGGAAGACGTTGCGGCAATAGTGCAACGATTGTCGCAAATTTGCGGAAGACGTGCCTCAAGGAAGGACAGGGGCCAAGGAAGCTCCGCAGGGCATTCATAGATGTCGGCGATGGGAACTCCTCAAGCTTCTTAACCTTAGATATGTCTGGTGTAAATCCATCTTACAAAATGACGTCGCCGAAAACAGTGAGCTCCGGAGCAGCAAAGTGACATTTCTAGAGGTTAGCTGCAGCTTTGCGTCGGCAATACAAGTCCAAACGTGTTCCAGGCGGCACGAAAGTGTTTCAAAATACGGAGACAAAACAACGGTGTCGTCAGAGTAGCTTGGACATGCTTTTCATTTTATTTTCCGCAAAATACTGTCCATAATATGCTGGAAAGTGGCAGGCGCATTACACAAGCCGAACGGCATGACATTACACCCATAAAGCCCGTCAGGTATTATAAAAGCTGTCGTTGCGCTATTTTTTCGGCCATAGGTACCTGCCAGTACCCAAAGTGCAAGTCGAACGACGAGAAATACTCGGCTCCCTTCAAACTGTCAAGGGCGTCATCAATACGCGGGAGAGGGTAGACGTCCTTTCTGGTGATCTTGTGGAGGGGCCAATAGCCCACAGAAAAGCGCATAGAACGACCCTTCTTTTACACACGAACTACAGGAAACGACCAGGGACCATTGGAAGACCGAATGACGCCTCGCTCAAGCATGTCTTCCACGTTTTCATCAAGAGTATGTCGGTCTTCGTGGCAAACGCGATAAGGTCGTTGTCGTAGCGGCGGCTGCCTGCAAGGGTCGATTGTGGTTTGATGGGAGCCTTAGCGAAGCTTTCATGTAGTAAAAAGACATGCGAAACCGATGGAGTAGCACCACAAGTTGAGCTCGTTGTGCGGGCGTGAGATCTCAATCGAAAGCCAAATTGAAAACGTCGGGTGGTAAAAGTTCTGCCTCGGATGTAGCACTCCATTCAGCGACACCGATAATAATGGTAGTATCGTCGGAAACATCGATGACAGCACTGAACTCGACAAGCTCAATCGAGAGTATAGTCCCACCGTCAAACAGCGAAATTTTATCCTAGTGTTGTGTTGTGTTTTGTTTTATGGCACATAAGCAACTAGGGCTATCATGCGCCAAACAAAAGGCTTGGTGTTTTTTGTGGATAACCAATTGCTTTGTTTTGTTATAGCTTGTTTAGAAGTGCAGCTTCTTTTAAAAACTTAAGAACGAGGAAATTTTAACAACAGCATCCTCTCCTAGGAGTAGGCTGGGGTTAAACAGAATTTGCTCGCTGTAGAACAGCTTAAAAGGTTTTTTTCCTCAAGGCCGCAAATTTCGCACTTGAGAGTAAGATGGGATTTACTGTAAGTTCTTGGTTACAATCTTCAAACCCCGGTTTGTCTTGTTTCATAAGAAGAAAGCTATGTGTAAGATGTGTTCGTCAAAAGCGGAGACGACATAAAATCACTTCTTTGAGGCGTTCTTCATGTCTGCTTGATTCCCACTCTGCTATCGTGGGTTTAACTAGGTGGAGTTTGTTTTCGGTTTCCTTATCCTGTCAGGACTGGCAAGTTTCTCTAAGTTTCCTTCGTATAAATTTCATGCAGTCGCTGTGAGGAACCTGTACTTTCTCTATTGTTTTGTTACCAGCCTGTGTGGCACACGCATCGGCTCTCTCTTTTCCCCTAAATCCAACATGTCTAGGGACCCAGCACCACTTTATTTCCTGTCCTTGTGTTGTGAATGTTACTAAATTGTGTATTATGTCTCCTATTAGAGGTTGAGCTGCATTTGTGTTATATACTGCTGTGACTGCGCTGAGAGAGTCTGTACATATAATGCTGTGTTTAATATTATTCTTCATTATCCTTTCTACTGCTACAGCAATGGCATAACATTCCGCTGTGTAAACCAAAGCGCACTGGGGTAGCCTGAACACCTTTTCCCATTTCCCCTGCACTACCGCTCTCCCGACATAGCATGATGTTTTGGAACCATCTGTGTAAAATGAGGTGTAGTCCTTGTATTTTTCGTTTAGTGCCAAACAATCTTGCAAAATATGTTCTCGTGGTGTCTGCTTTTTTTGAAGGCGTGTTAGAGTGGAGTCACATGTTGTCGGATAACTATACCAAGGGGGTAGTTTGTTCTGTTTATGCGCAATTTGAGGTAATTTGTCCAGTATACTGAGTTCTTGGCATCTCTCTTCAAACCGAAGAAGCAGTGGTCCGATATCTTGGGGTTTATTTTTAAACAGTGTCCTGGACGGGCATTTTGTAACTATGGGATAGCACAGATGTTTCGGCAGTGAACGTATCTTTAGTATGTATGAGCATGTCAGCATTGTTCTTCTATGTGTGAGTGGTGGTTCATTTGTTTCGACGTAGAGGCTGTTTATGGGTGTTGTTCTATACGCCCTCGACGAGAGACGTAAACCTAAATTGTGAACTGGGTGCAATCCCTTCATGTAGGACTTCTCGCGGAGCCATAAACAATTCTACCATAGTCTGAGCAGTGGTTTACAACAGAACGGTAAATTTGTAAAAGGCAGGCCCTGCCGGAACCCCAGTGTTTGCGTGACAGGACCTTAAGTATATTTAGAGCTCGCGAAGCTTTCTTTTTAAACATATTGATGTGCGGCAGGAAAGTGAGTTTTTTGTCGAACATTACGCCTGGAAATTTGTGTTCGTTTTCTATAGGTAAGTCGATTTTCTTGAGGTGTAGGGTTGGATTGGTCTGTAAGCCTCGTTTGAGAGAGAAGAGAGTAGCCACTGTTTTGTGGGCTGAAAACTGGAAACCATTTCTGTCTGCCCATGTTGTCGGTTTATGTATAGTCAACTTTACTTGTCTCTCGCATGTTGCTACATTGGAAGATGTGCAAGCTATTTGAAGATCATCAACACAGACAGAGTACATTATCGACTTTGGAATTATTTTGCATGTAGAGTTCATTTTTACACAAACAGTGTTGTGCTTGGAATACAGCCCTGAGGGATCCCGTTCTCCTGTACGAAGGTTCTCGAGAGGGTTGAGCGCAGGCGTACTTGAAATGAACGGTTTGCCATCAAGTCATTCAGTCAATTCAGCATTCTTCCACGGATGCGTAACTCTACTAAATCCCGCATTATTCCAAACCTCCAAGTAGTGTCATAAACCTTCTCCAGATGAAAAAAGACAGCAAGACAGTGTTGTTGGTGTATGAATGCTTCTCGTACGGCATTTTCGAGGCGGACAAGATGGTCAGCTGTTGAGCATGCTTTTTTAAAACCGCACTGGTGAATGTCTAGAAGTTCATTTCATTGTAGGACACAACTGAACGTGGTATTAACGACAAGTTCAAAAGTTTTGGCAAGACAGGTCGTAAGGGCTATTGGTCTATAACTTCTTGGGGAGGTTGGCGGATTTCCGGGTTTATTAAGGCTACAATGAATGCTTTTTTCCAGGCTACCGGCATCCTTCCCGATACCCAAACTTTATTAAAAACTTCAGAAGTGATTCTACAGAAGAACCCCAAAGATGTGCGAGCATTTCATAATGTATATGATCTGGGCTGGGTGCAGTCTGCTTACCGGCCGATAGAGCTCTCTTCAATTCTTAGGGCGTTATTAAACTATTATAAGGATCGTTTATGCCACCGTGTGTTGGAAGTTTTTGTTTCTCTGCAGTGTGTTTGTATTTTAAAAATGCTTTCGTGTAATGCACAGAACTGGAAACCCTGGAGAAATGTTCACCCGGTATATCAGCCTGCTCTTCTAGGTTACTTTGTACACCAGGTGCTGTTAGGAGAGGAACTGTAAAAGGGAAGTAAGTGCCATTGAGTTTCCGAAGTTGCTCCCACAATTTTTTTACGTGACCGAGCTAATTAGAGACGAGACGTAAATTTTTCATGACTCTTTCTCGGCACTCCGCCGAATGTACCGGGCTTTAGCTCTTTTCCTTATATACTCTAATACTTTTCTTGCGTTGGATACCTTCGAAAGACATGGTTTCCTTTTCTGCTTTTTGTCTTCCTTACACTCTTGTGTCCACCATACTTTGTTGTTTCGTCTCACCATTCCCGAGGACTGTGGAATAGCTAAGCGTGCAGCCTTAAGAATGCAAGATGTAAACCTTTCATTCAATTCATCGATGCTCAGAGGGTCCGAAAAACTTGGCCTAAATTCTCTTCGGAAGTAAAAAGACCCCAGTCGGCAAACTGAAGTTTCCACCTGCGTGGTTTTGTCGGGATAATGGTTGGTGATGATGTTACGCGAATGAATACAGGTAGATGATCGTTCCCATATGGGTTGTCAATGACATCCCACTTAAAATCTATGCAGCTCATTTTCCCTGAGCTTGGAGAGCAGTATGTAAGTTTGCCGGTGTTTAAAAGACAGACATTATTGGATGCAATTAAATCCCTTAAAATTTGACCCCTTGCGTCAGTTTTTTTCACTCCCCCCCCCCAAAAAAAAAGAATGGGCATTAAAATCGCCAACTAATAAAAATGGCTCCGGTAGTTGGTTTACCAAGTCTTCAAAATCTTTCAGCGTTACTGTGAGGTGTGGTTCAATGTACACACAGCACACTGTTATTGTTTTAAATGCAAGCAGGGTGACAGCCACTGCTTGTAGCCTAGTTTTAAGTTTGTCTTCTCCAGCTGCTGCGCCATTATGGACAATTATTGCCACTCCGCCCGAGAGCCTACTCACCTGCTCTCGGTCGCAGCGAAAGACCTGGTAACCTTTCAGTATATTCTTGTCTTTAGGACCTAAGTGTGTTTTCGGAACACAAACGGCCACAGGAGAGTGTGTGGCGAATATGTCTTTGATGTCATTTAAATTATTTAAAAGTCCTGTGCAATTCTAGTGGACAATGAATGCCATGTTGGTTTTGTGGTGGACTAAAAAATAGGTTTTCGATCCTGTGATTCGGGGCTTGTTTCTCTTTTTTGTGTCTAGGGATTTCTGCCGCCCATCCGACGTAGAGGGCGCAGATCCTCCTTCAGTTGTGTCCATCGTCTCTTCAGAGACGCTGGCGGTTTGTGCAGAACGCACGTGTGTCGAACTGTTTGGCCTCACCGTGTGGGGTGAGGCCTTGGAGGCTGCCGAACCAGGGGCCCGTACAGCCCGCTTTGGAGGTAGTGGTGCAGCGCTAGCTGCTTCCACCGGGGGCGCGGGGGGCTCTGCTGGAACCTCACTCTGTGTGGCTTCAGCAGGCGCTGAAGACCGCTGTGATGCTGCGCCCTGTTGCACCACAACGCAGTAGGATCGCGTATGCGTCGGTGAGAGTCACCTCCTCGCCTCATAAAATGTTGGGTTCTCCGTCACTTTGAGTGTGGTTATTTCTTTTTCTTTTTTCTATGTCGGGCAAGCACGGCCGTATGCTGCGTGGTTGTTCTTGCAGTTCAGAAACAATTGTTGTTCAGAATCACAGTTCTCGGCGAGGTGTTCGTCGGAGGCACATTTGGTGCGTGTGTCTTAAGCCCGGCAGCTCAGCGAGCCGTGGCCGTAGGGTTGGCACTTGTAGCATCGGCGTGGGTTTGGTATGTAGGGTCTGTGTTTCATCTCTGTGTAAAGACCTGTAAAGATTCTGGAAGGATGCTTGAATCGGTGAGGACGATATGCTTAGTCTCAATTTCTTTGTTCTCCCGTTTGATTTTGATTCTGTAGACATTCGTGACATTTTGCTCTTTCAGCCCTTCTAGAAGCTCCTCCTCGGGCAAGTACTTTAGGACGTCACCTGAGATGACACCGCGGACTGTGTTTAGTGATCGATGTTCGCTGACAGTTACAGAGATCTCTCCAAAAGACGTTAGCTGTGGCAGTTTATCACACTAATGTTTGTAAAGTAGTTCAAGGAGGAGGTCTCAGTTGGCTACCTTCTTTATCTTGTAGCCTTCGCCAATGATGGCTGTTATAGTTTTTGCAATCACAAATGGCTAGGCAAGACGGGCAGTTTTTCGGGGTCGTTACTGTGTACCACGTGAAAGCGTGGAAAGTTGAAATTTATCGTGAAACATTTTGTCAATACATCAGAGCCCCCACTTTTACGAGAGGGATCAGTTGATCAAAAAGAGGAAGCCATAAAATTAGAAATCTGTTAGAAACCAGCCGCCCACCATGAAGCCCAACAAGGGGACGGGACAGGAACTCGAAAGCAAGTCCTGTCCGCGCCAGCTGTACACCACGATTATAACCAAATATGGCTGAACTCAGGGTAATTTGCCACACATGGTTAACCCTAGCCACCAGGAAAAAGCGAAACTGGAGAAGGAACGAGACGACAGGGAAGTTGTTAGAAAGAAGATAGTTATGTGAAAGTTTAAGGGAAGACAGAAAAAGGCGACTGCCGATTCCCCCCGGGCGGGTCAGACCGGAAGTGCCGTCTACGAGAAACGGAGGCCACAGTGGTGTGTTGCCTTCGCCAAGGGGCATTAAAGGTCCAAGCACTCGGCGTCAGCTCAACCACCAGGACCCTCTTTTCAGCGGTCACGGCGCTTGCACCCACGGCTAAACGTGGGTGCTCGGGGTCCGTGGTGTCGCACAGCACACGAAACATTTGCTTTAGCAGATGCCCCCTGCGGGGATTTTATCCGAGAACCAGTTACTAACAAGCCTGTGGCTGGAACCCGCATGGGTGGAAGACGTCTCCGTCGGCTAAAGAGGTCACATGGTGTAAGAGGCATGGGTGTGGCATCAGTGCATGCATGGAGCAGAGGAGTGCGGCGGAATTTTTGTATCTTCGCTGACGACCAATTTAGCAGCAACTGTCTTATCATTGTGAGCGCCGCAATCTGGTGCAAGTACAACTTCCGCACACACACTAGTGATGACGGCATAGTGACGAGCGAGAAAATTCCAAGCTAATATATGATCACGGAACAAAAAGGAAGCACGATAAACTCCACTGTGAACAAAACATCCTAGATCGTCACTCACGCCGTGCACGCTGCAGGCGCATGGATGTGTTGGGCGTTTGCAATACGTAGCAAAAAACCACCCAACGGCATTGTCACTGTTCTAAGGGAACGGCAAAGGTCGGCACGAATAACTCAAACGGCAGCGCCGGTATCTAGTAACGCCAATGCACGTCGGTTCTCCGCAAATATCTCTCGAACATCTGAGGGCGAAAAATGAGGCCTTAGAAAGTTGTCTGGTAACGGTGTTCATGCCCCCGGAACTGCGTCAACTATTTGTCCTCGTCGTTAGCGGTTGGTTGGTGGCGCACGCTAGAAAGGGACCGACGACGGGTAGCGGAAGTGCGACGGGAAACGGAGGTGCGGGAATCGGAAGGCTTAGCGCGTGCGCGTGCGTGCGTGTGCGTATGCTTCGTGCGTGTGTGTGTGTGCGTGCCTGTGTGAGTGTGCGTGTGTGTATCTGTGTGTGCGCGTGTGCGTGTGCGTGTTTCTGTTTGTGTGTGTGTGTGCGTGCGTGCGTAAGTGTGTGTGTGTGTGTGTGTGTGCGTGCGTGCATGCGTGCATGTGTGTGTGTGTGTGTGTGTGTGTGTGTGTGTGTGTGTGTGTGTGTGTGTGTGTGTGTGTGTGTGTGTGTGTGATGTGCCCGCCTTCGGTCGCCTGTTTCCTTTTGTTTTTCTGAAACGCTAGCAGAAATGCTCTCCGCCTGTTACTGGGCACACTATTAAACATTGATTGATTGATTGATTGATTGATTGATTGATTGATTGTAATGTGGATATTGTAGAGGATTATTGGACGACCGAATATCCAGCATTACATTTGAAAAAAGTAATTTTCCGCCGACATATGGGCTGAGTACTTCACTTATCCCGACGCCCGCATCTGGAGCTTGTCGGATGCAAAGAGCAGAAAACCCCCGCCCCCGTGTTACGTCACTGAGAGCTGTACACGTCAGACATCCGCCTGGCTACTTTCAGTTCGCGACATAATAAAGCCCAGGCCGTGCTAGACTTACGGTGCACGCACAATCGCGCCGCGCAAAAGCGGCGGCGGGAAAGCGGCTTTGCGGGGCTTTCCCGCCGCCTAACTCAATATTCCAGCGTCCCGAGGAACGAATTAGTTAACTCGTAGGTTTACGGGATATCGCATTTTTTAAAATTTAACGCTGGATATCACGTTATCTCATCATCCTCTGCTCGAACATTGAATGAACGCGGATGAACACATAGGCGTAATTTACACCTTGTTTGTGTTGCCAAAGATAAGATTGATTTGTTTAATGCAAAGACTCTTCGCAAACACATACTGTTCTTGTGAAAGCCGGACGCATTAAGAAATGGGGAATGCCTTGCCAGATTGTCGTAATGTAGAGGCTGTGTGACCCTCGAGTTTCTTGTGCATCCTAATTGCTGTAGTTGTATGGTACGCGTGGGGCAGTAAAAGGTGAACCGTCGAAACATAATTGAGTAAAAAATATTCGTTTTAACAAGTGAGCTGTGAATCAAGTCTCTACTACGATTGAAGGGCACTTAACTAAGGTTATACCTCGTCTGCTACCTCTGCACACAGAATCAAAGAACACAGGCCCTGCGTACAAGTGCAGCGGAAATTCATAATAAGTGGAGTAATAAATAAAACAAAAAAGTCTGCAGTTAACAATTCAAAAGAAGATATAGAATAAGGTTATCATTTCTTTTTGTTGGTATAGATACACTTTTCGTACAGAGTAAAAAAAGTGGAGGAATTCATGCCTTTTTCGAGACACGATGTATCTACCTTTGGAATGTCAGTTTCATGCAATAGAAACGACGTTGCCTGGGAGAGATTCCCGAATTTCTTTTAAAGGCAGTTTGCAGAAATCTCTGCCTGCTTGGGCTCAAACTTTTAAAGCATTCTGTCGTCTGAAAACGAATGCATTCACATTGGCATAGATGGGCTACGTGCGTTTCATAAAAAATGTGTCATATCTTAAAAGGCAGTCTAGAAAAACAGCAGATGAGGTTAACTCGGAATTTATATTTTACAATGTGACGATGATTGTCCTAGTGTTTTGGCAGTATCATGCCATAAAAAATAATGTTTATCGTCACACTGATACGCCCTTTTTGTTACCCGCGTTGTGGCTTTAACTAAATAACTCCAGTTTTCCTCTCATCCTTCCCATTGGCTTTCTTTGATTTTCTACTGCTTCTGTAATACAGCCGGGTCGTCGGTTTCCGTAAACTGGGTCAAAGGTTTTAGAAAAACTTTTGGTTGCTTGACAGGGCAAGGGCTAGTTTTTTTTTGTACTGGCCCTCTTGATGCGCTCGGGCTCTTCCTTGTATGCAATGCTTCTGATTTTATTTTGTACTCGACCAATATATTTCAATCAAACAATCACCTCAATTTCAGTTCGGGACACCGCTGGAGTATGCTCAGAAAAATGCTCATTGAGGTGTTGACAAGGTGAGTTGTTTTTTATAAGTGCGTTTAAATACGTATATACACACTCGTTGTTACAAATACATAGCAGCCCCCTTTGAATAGAATCCTCCAGAATCTGTATTGTTCGTACAACAGGTGCTTTGACAGTGCTTTAGGGGTGCTACAGGCTTCTAAGATAGGTTAGAACACGGCACCCTGAAATGTTGAAGGATAATTACTGTAAGCAAATTGTTCACCCTTTTTGCAATATGCATAAATCAAACAAAAATTTTGTTTGTTAATGTTCATAAAGACGCTTCCTTGATAGTTCTAAGCTTGTGCACCTTGAACATACGGTAACATGACACTTCGAATTGAAACATTTCAGCTGCACAAACAGCGGCTTCATAAAAAGCATCACGTCAAAATTTCTTCTTCTCCTTCTTCTGAAATTGAAAGTCATTCAAATTGTGTTGTAAACATGTTTTCAGCCTGTGTTAGCGTTATGCTTGGGACTATGCGCAAGTCTGATGACTGAAAAGTATCATTTCTTCCAAGATTGTTCCGTAACATGTCACTGTGCTACAAAAGTAATTCCCTATACACAGGTACAACGCTGTTACATCGGGAGCTATACGTGTTGTATTATGTGTACCGAAACTAAACTATCGAACAAAATTGCCTAAATGCAAATCTTTCAATGTTCTTCTGCATTAGGGTAAATAAATAAAGCCAGTTTTTGGTGCAACTTGTGGCATCGTTTTTCGCTAACCACAGTGGGAGTCGGTAACGGTTGTATTCTACTGCGGGAACCCTTTAGCGAAAAATAAAATAATTATCTCCATCATACCCTTGCTAGTGCATGTGGAAATGTAGAATTTAAACAACAAACACAAACATCGTGCTGAATAAATTTTAAACGATTTAGATCTGGCCCCAGGAGTAGTACATTTGACAAGTGGCGACTATCGGCGCACAAAGTCGTCGTTGCACTATAGGCGTACTACGTGGCGTGAATCCATTTACAACGTCTGCTTTTATGAAATGGTACCAAAATCAGACAAGCACAAATAATGGCGTATGGGTCTCCTTAGCTTTCTCATTTCGAATGTTTTTGCATTAGCACTTTTGCACGGACACTTCGAGCCATCTACCCAAACAAAATTTTGATACTCAACGCTAATGGGCTCAGTAGTAAAACGTTTATTAAACAATTTTAACACGTACGAATACTTGTCTATATTTCAGAGTCAATTCTCTTGTACGAACTTTTTACATTTTGTAGAAACACTTTGGTTTATCCTATCTGAAATTGGATGGAAAGAATTTTTGTTGGCCGCCTACTAAAGGCCGGCAAATGAGGCAAACGTAACAATTATAGTTTGAAAAGCTCTACAGGAACATTGTCCGTGCCGTTATGGATCAAGGATTTTTTGGGTGGGGATTCCATTTATTGGTGGTAAAAAGAACATGCACGGCAGAAAAAATCGGTTGTCTGTACCTTTACAATATATCTGGAATATTATTTCTGAAGGTGCTTACTTTATTTCGTCCAAAAGAGGCAAGTAAAGGTGTCCGAGGAGTCTGACACAATGATATTCACCCTGATATATCGGAAAAGCACGATATATTTGGATATTTTGCAGTGGGAAACAATATTCCAGGAACGTGTGCTTCACACTCGAGAACTATCTACGCATCTATCTAGAGAGCAGGGGCTAATAGGCCTCCTGTGCTGGAGTTTTGACGATATGCAGCGCCCCTAGTGGCCGACGCCTCTGGGTAGTACAAAAGAAGACGACCCTCGCGCCTTCCATGTGCTTTCAAATACAAGCCAGAGTGAAAGGGGGTTTTACTTAGTTTAATTGCTTTGTGGCCCGTTTAAAGACTGCATTGTGTATGAAATAGCCGTTTAAGTAGTTGCAGAGGCTAAACAAAATAATATCCGCTAAAACAAGCTGATTTATCGACTTTCTTTTGAGCGAGCCGTCCCGGTCGTCGTGGCATGAAACAGTATCTCCAGGTCAGGTGGTCTAACGTCCTGACGATCAACACCGGTCTTTGGTCTTGCGTGCGGTCGACAAAGGAAAGTTGACGAGTAGCATAAACACGGAACGCCCTTGGTAACTGCAAAAGGTTGCTCGAGCGCAAGCATGCAAGCGAACACAGGAATTGCGCAGCGGATTCCGTTAACACTGCTGGCCTGGGACCGCGTTGAAAACGCGGGAAATTTTGTTTTGTAGTTTCGCAATATAAATGATTCTTGCGTAGTGTTTAAGGCCGCACGATTTACGAACGGCGGGGTACATGTATACTAGCGAGTAGGTCAGGCAATAGCACCAAAAAACAACCTAATCGCTATTAAACGACGCAGAACAACCACAAAATCGAACGCCCGCTGCCTGCAAAGATATCTACTTCTATATTTGCATACATAACACCCGCATACACGGCACGCCCCGAATATTTACATACGATTACTACTGACTCTGTTGGTTATCTTCTTGTCCAGGGGTCGTCACGAACAATCTGAACGCCGACAAGCCAGTATTGTCCTCAAATGGAGTTAGGCAGCGAGACAAGATCAGAGAATTGGTCACTTCCAGTTGAATTGTCCCCCATCTCCACACTTCACCAGATTATTGGGAAATAATAATGGCAATTCGATACTCTCCCCCCCTAATAAGCCCCCTCCCCCCCGCCCGCCTCCAACCTGATTTGCCGTCCAGCCCTCCGCCTTGTCGGCTACAAGCAAATCGAACCTACAATTCAAAACGTTGCTGACAATCATTCTAGCCTATTATTGCAAACTGGGTATATATAATGCAAGAGCATAATTAATTAAAGTGAGAGAAAACAAGGAAAGCGAGCGGCCTCTCAGTTCGCCCCACCACCTTGTTTTACCGCCACTAATTTCGGAATGTCAAAACAGATTTCACACTGCTGACCCAGCTGCATTTTGTCAATGAGACACACAACAAAACGGCAAGCTAACTCTGCGCTATGTATTCGTAACGGCGACGCAAACGAGCACTGTTTAATGAAAGTGCACGCACAGTACGCAGGTACGAAAAGGAGCGGCGCACCACCGCAGGCGAGCCAGTGGTCCGCCGGACTCGCTGGCTTTTTAACCGCGATCATTGCCGATAGCGTCCCTCTTACTTTTTGATGGGCTGTTGTTGAAAAGTCTTTGTGCCTAGAGTATTGGTTTAAACTACATGTTTTACTCAAAATGGTCAGTGAACCTGCGACTGAGAGAGCGCCGTCACGCCCCGGCACTTTCGTCGGTGCTGTAAACGTATTTAGCGCTATTTAGTTTTTTCCCCTAATGCCATGTTTATTGCCGGAAGATACCGGACTAGTCGGGGATGGGCTAGAACGTCGACGTTCTACGTCTCCCGCGGTAGTCGAGGGGCGGCGCTAGTTGACCGGCCTCAGAGCTCTTGTAAATATAAACCTCCGCTTTAAAGTCGAGAGAGAAGCCGCTGTGGGGATAGCGTAATGGCGAACGCACCGCACCGGTTATGCGGAGATGTGGGTTCTAGTCCCGCTCCCGGAAAAACGGCGGATTTTTTCTCGACTTATATTTTCGCATATTTTCGCTTATTTATTAATGAATCAAAGAAACGTGACAAGCACACGTCATTCGGCCCTATTAAATATTTCGAAAAAAGCCGAATAGCACTGGCAATGGCGACTGCAACCTTGATATGTATCTTTACCGAGTCCCTCGTCCCGTATCTCTCTGTTCTGCTATATATATATATATATATATATATATATATATATATATATATATATATATATATATATTAAATACACAAGGTAAGTGGATCCAGAGACCCATGAGAAAAACATTAAAAAGTAAAATTTACTGACGTTTCAGCAAGAGGACTTCCTTTCTTTAGAGTCCAGAATAGGTTTATTTCACAGTTATATATATAGAGAAAATGTAGCAAGGGTGAGGGAAGAGCGAGGGGAGGGATAGTTCGTACAATGCGATCATGGTTGGTGGGCAGCCAAAAAATGAGAGAAGTGGAAGAGGAAAAACCAATGATAACAAGAAATCACAGTAACGCCGTACGAACATGAGAAAAAAGGAATAAAAAGAAAAGTATTAAAAGTAAAACAATTCTTACAAGATAATTCCGACTTTGCCCCGTGGCAACAGGGGTGAAATAGGGGTGAAAACAAGATGCCCCCTTGCATGCATTTGGCATGGACATAAAAAATAGGATAACAAAGAAAGTAACCACAGTCACCAGTTACGAACATTGGCGAAAAAACAGCAGCGTTCTTTGTACTTGGGGAAAAATTTGCTCGGAACAAGAAATAATCTTCATAGCTTACGCCCCTTGAAATCAATATGCAATAATTATCACTTCCAAATATATAAGAAGCTCACACTTATAGCAAGAATGATGGTGTAAATTTCGTTGTCGCAGCGACTGAGAAGCAAATCGGCTACTGGGTGCAAGAGAGGGGTCCAAAGAATATATGCCCATGCACGCATAAGGCGCACGTCTGGCCATACACAACCATTCTAATAATCAGTCAGAGAGGTGATTTTACCATGAGAGTCCTATACTTCGCTTCTGATGGGGGTTGGTAAGGGTCGCACCCAAAGCAGTCAGACAGGCAGTTTTGACAGGAAATGTGTCTGCATTCGTATACAAAGGCCACAAATAAGAAGAAAAGAATAGAAAGAGAAAAAATAAAAAAGACAGGTCACAGAAGTCATGAAAAGAAAGATGACAGAAGGCAGGTCCACGCGCATGCCGCGTACCTGTTGGTACACGTCTGATAGGCACATAGTACGCGTTCAGGGAACGCCTTGGCAGTTAGCAATGAATACAAGAAAACAGCAATACAAAAAATGGAAGGGGACAGGAAAGCAATCACACAGACTCGTGTGCACAAATCGATTACAAGGTGATAATATCAAAGCTAACAACGGTACTGCAACCTTGTACCCAGAACATAACGTCCAGACTCTCAGGTCAAATTTGGTTTTTTGAAGGCACTGTGCTACAATACGTGGTGCTATAACTGTCTACGGGATGTCGCCAACTAATGGGATAATATTATCGAGGCAAAAAAATGAACAGGCATAACACTATGCTGAGGAATGCAGAATTCCAGCATATGAGTTAGAAGGAGAGAGGGGGAGGTAAAGGTGAAAGCCAAAATAGTGATAGGAGTAAAGACACGTCACTTTCCCATAACTCTCATTGATGCCGAATGACGCTGACCTAAAATTTTAGATCAGGTAGTACTTACGACCCTCGTGATCGTGGTGTGTTTTAAATGTAGATTCAAGTATTTCGGCCTTCAGCTGTTGAAAGGATGACCAGCAGTGTTAACATGCTTTGATAGCGGGAAAGACGGGCACACTTTTACCTGAGAGCGCTGATTGTGAAACCTCAAACGAAAGGGTGTTTCAGTCTGGCCGATGTATTGTTTGCTGCAGAGAGTGCATTCCAGCAGATATACTACTTTGGCGGAAACACAGCGAAAGTTACCTTTTACATTAACACAACAGTTTGAAGCTGGGCTGGCGGCGCGCTTTGTGGTCGTGATTTGTGGGCATACCTTCTACCATGGTTTGTTACATGGCATGCGACCAGTAGTCTGTGTTGGGTTGATGCTAGATTTGGTGAAAACGTCGCCCGAATTTTCGCTGCGTCTATAAACAACGCGTGGTGGCTCGGGAAATATTTTTTTAGGCGTTCACTTTGAACAAGGATATTGTGATGTTTCCTTAGTACAGATGTAACTTTCGGAGAAGAGGGGAATGGGTCAAAACGTTGTTTGTTTGCGGATTGGGTTTCGGATTTTTTACGGGGAATTTCCATGCGGTTCAAGTGGTTAGCTCGTGTAACCGCGTCATCTATCACCTGCTCTGGGTATTTTTGATTGAAGAGCCAGTTTTAGGTTATCTGCAGTTAGAATCGAAATCCGCTTGGCTAGTGCAGATTCGACTAAAACGGTGAGATTGGCTACAAGGTATTGCGAACTTGCAGTGCCTGACATGGCTGCTGTGGAAGTGCAAATACTGGTGCGTGTCATAGAGATTAGTCTGAACTTTACCCTGAGAAATCGTGGCCACAAATTTATCCAGGAAATTTATGCTGTACTTAGAGTAGGAATGAGAGAGGGAGGTAGTAGGATGCGCAAGGTCAAAAGCCTCAATAAACGTAAGAGGTTCATTTCACCATGCTGCCACATCACGGATATATCATTTATATGCCTTTTGTAGTAAAGTGGCTTCAAATTTTTTGTTGCGAGGAAGTTTGACTCAAGGCATCCCCAAAAAATATTTGCGCAGTTGGGCCCCATTTTGCTTCCCATTGACGTTTCGCTGACTTCCACGGAATTGACACCATCAAACTTATAATTGTTAAGATCAAGGGTAAGGTGAAGGAAACTTTCAAGGAAGAGAGGATCGATAGGTTTGTCACCCGCCGACTGCTCATACGCACATTATACCGCGATGATTCCATCCGAATGCTTAATGTTAGTGTACAGTGCACGACCTCCTGAGTAACAAGGAAAGAATCCTTGGGATTTTCAACTTTGATAACCGAGAGAAAATGATTTGTATCCCTAATGAAGGATGGAAAGCTGGGGGGAATGTCGCGAATAAGATAGTCGACATAGCGCGAGACGTTGTCGGTGACAGTACCAATGCCAGAAACAATGGGGCTACCTGAGAGTTATGGATAATTGCCTCGATGTTATTCTACAATCAGTTGGCGACCCCCCGTTGATGGTTTTAGTTTCGTGCAAGCACCGCGTGGTTTAGCACATGGCTTCACAAAATCAAATTTTACCTGAGAGGCTGGACATTATGTACTGGGCAGAAGGTTGCGGTACCATTGTTAGCTTTCATATTCTCAACTTGTAATCAATTTGTGCACGTTAGCGTGTGTGATTGCCTTCCTCTCCGCTTCATTTTTTGTATTGCTGCTTTCTAATATTCATTGCTGACCTCCTCGGCATTCCCTGAACGCGTACCGTGTGCCTATCAGACGTGCACAGCCTGGTATGTGGCATGCACGTGGACCTGCCTTCTGTTATCTTTCTTTTCATGACTTGTGTGACCCTCTCTTTCTTTTCTCTTTCTATTCGTTTCTGCTTGTTTGTGGACTTCATATACGAATGCAGAGACATTTTCTGTCGAAAGTGCCTGTCTGACGGCTTTTGGGCGCGACCCTTACCTCCCCCCATCAGAAGCCAAGTATAGGACTCTCATGTTAAAATCACCTGACTGATTCTTAGAACGGATGTGTGGTCAGATGTGCGCCTTTTGCGTGTTTGGGCATATATTCTTTGTTCCCCTCTCTTGCCCCCAGTTGCCACGAGACGCTGAAATACCAATTACCTTGTCCATTTCTTTTTCTTCGAACTTCTTTCTCATGTTCATGCATGGTGACTGTGATTTCTTTGTTATCTTTTTGCTTTACGGCCACGCCAAGCGTACAAGAGTATATCTTGTTTCCACCCATCTTTCACCACTCTGGCCACCGAGAAAGGGGGAAATTACCTTGTTAAAAAATTTTTTCTTCTATTTCTTTTCTTTTTGGGTGCTTTTTCTCATGTTTGTGCCGCGTGACTGATTTCTTTTCATCCTTTTTTTGCCTCTTCCACTTCCGTCACTTCTTCGCTACCAACCAAACATGATGTCATTCCTCCGACTCTCCCTTCCCTTGCCCTGCCCTCACCCTTGCTATGTTTGTTGTATATATTACTTATCCAGGTTCTTCTTGGTTTTGCTGGTTTCAACAACGTGATCTGCAACTTCGGCAATCCACCGGTATCAACTACGAACGTGACATCATTGCTTGACGCACCAACGCCCGACTGTCCGCCTATCGGCCACTTCGCTGGAGGTGTGACGTCACCAGGGCCACCGGGTATAAAAGAAGAGCTGCCTCGCTTCGTGTTCACTGGGCACGGCGAACCACTGGTGGACGTGGCTCTAAGCATGAAACCCTTTGCTTATCCAGGTTCTTCTTAGTTTCACTGGTTTCAACAACGTGCGCTGTAACTTCGGCAATCCACCGGTATGAACTACGAACGTGACATCTGGCATGACGCACCAATGCCCGACTGGCCGCCTATCGGCCACTTCGCTGGAGGTGTCACGTCACCACGGTCACCGGGTATAAAAAAAATTACGCCCATCTTCGCGCGAGGGAACCCTGAAGTGATGCGACGCATCGGGGGGTTCTATTTGGCGTTTCCATTGGATTGACTCTCCGTCGCTTCCATCACGTCTTCATCGGAAGAATCAAGTCAAGCACCGAGTTATCAACAAAGTCACGCGGAGTCGAACGAGAGCGAGTGCTGACTGAACCGGCGCCGCGCGCTACCCGCTTCATATTCACTGCGCCTGAAGGAGAGCAGACAGCGGAGGAGCGTCGCGCATATGCGCGCATTGCTCGCCGGAGCAGACGCGAGCGGAGCGAAGCGCGTGCGCGCAGCTGCTGTTTATGATAATGAGACGGAGTGAGAGTGTGGCGCCAGCTGTCGGAGAGAAGAACGGGGGAGAGTTGCACATGCGCAGTGGGTGTGCGGAAGCCGAAGATGCAGGAGAGACATACCCAAGAGCAAGAGATGCGTCGCATCTAATAAGAGCTGCATCACTTCGTCTTTACTGGTCACGGCGAACCGCTGGCTAACTTGGCTCTAAGCATGCCACCCGTTTTGCTTATCCTGGTTGGTCATGATTCTTCTTCTCGAAGTGATGATATCCTACTAGTGGTTCTGCCGTGCCCTCGGCGCTGTCTTTGCATTCCGTACGAGTGTTTTCTGTGCGCAAAATATTGTTGCGTGGCGATGTTGAGAGCAAACCTGGTCCAGATATCCAGAAATTTTTAGACATGATTATAAAATCCCAGGAGTCAATGCAGAATGATATATCCGAAATGAAAGCCCTGCAAAGCTAGCTTGATGCGTTGCTTTGCAGTGTAATGGCTAGACTAGAACAGATCGAAAAACATGTGACAGGTTTTCAAACTTCCCTGCAGCCTATAGCACCAATCAAAGAACACCTGCTGTCGCTCAATAAGTCGGTTATTTCGCAACAGTAAAAAGTAGTGAATCTGGAAGATTACAGCCGGCAATCAAATTTTCTTGTTTTTGGTGTACCCGAGGCTAAATCAGAATATGAAGATGAACTGAAGGAGAAGGTTATCGGCAACATCTTTAATAAACGGCTTGGCGTAAAGGTTGCATCCGTTGGGCGTATCCAGAGACTTGGAAAAAGTATCAAGGAGAGCGGTAGCAGTGAAATGATAGCGGTAGAAGCGCGAGCAAAAAACTCGACCAGTAATCTTGTACTTCCAAGACTTCAATGAGAAGATGGCCGTTTTAAGTAACCTTAAGAAACTTAAAGGCTGGAAAATTTATATTCAGTATGATCATTCCAAAGAAACTCGTCGCAAGCAAAAACTGCTCTAGGAATCAGCACGCCAGGATAAGGGTGAAGTGCTGGATTCAAAACTTTATGATGATGAACCTAAAATTAGTGGTGAAACATATCTTTGGGATGATTTAACAGGTAGACGAGTGAAGCTCATTTCGTCCCCCGCGCAGTCGCAGTCGAAATGACATCATCCGCGGCAGGGGTTCTTATCGCAACAGGCTCATTCTATTTAATATGAATGCCCAAAGCGTTGTCAATAAATCCGAATCTCTGGAAATTGCATTACTTGCGCACAACCCCGACGTAGCAGTAATAACTGAGACTTCGTTAACCAGCAACATCTTCCGACGTGACTGTGGGTCACGAGGTTGGGGGTGTGACTGTTGTGTTAAAGAAATATGAGAAAGCGGTGTTTTTAAATAAAAAAGGAGACCACGAAAGCATGCTTCTCAAGATAACCTTTTCTAATTTCACTTTTGTTCTATTTGCGCCGCACAGACATCCCAGTTCTGATTCTTCTTATTTACGAAAGCTTCAAGATCATTTGTTTCGTTTCCGCAAAACCAAGCTTATGGTTGGTTGGCGATATTAATCTACCAAGTAGTGATTGGCCTACTGGATGTGTCGGTGCCGCAGAATAGTGCGATATTCTATCCGACATTCTGCTAACTCATAATTTAAACCAGGTTGTTCTTGAGCCCACCAGACTTTGCGGTACAGCTTGGTCCGTACTAGATCTTGTGTTCTTAGATCGCAGTTTTTCTCATTATTCGTTACATGTAAGTGACGGGATTTCTGATCACAAGTTTGTAGTTTCCAATGTTTTTCTAGAACTTAAAAAAAGGTTGGCGGGAGTTAAGCATACGTATGTCTAAGACAACTCCAGGGCGAGGGACGAGTCTGCTTTGGATTACCTTGACTTAGCTTACGAAAACTTTCAAGGTAATGATGTGCGGCATTTATGGGAAATGTTTAAAGAGCATTGCAAATTTCGTCTAAAGTGTTTTATACCTGATAAGAAAAAACGAACCAAAAGGGTCAATCCATTGGTTAACTATGATATTAATGATTTAAAACGGCAAATTCAATGTATAAAGAAGAATCGCAGTCCCGATTGTGATGTCTTAAATAGGTTAGTCTCCAAAATTTCGAGCAGCGTGAAATCCGCAAGGAAACGGTATTTTTGCAAAAGATTGCCTCAGTTCATTTTAAACGATACAGGAAAGTTCCTGGAATCACATCCGCAGTGCACGTAAATCGGTTGATCAATTTTATTGGTTGATGGCAAGATTGAGACATCTCGTCACTCCATTTGTAATGCTTTCAATTCCTTTTTTCTCTGTGTTTTCAAACGATAACGCTGATGTATTTTATATGGAAGCTCATTCGGAACTGCCCGAGCTTGTTTCTTTTGAAGGTGTTTTTGAAATGCTTGTGCGATTAGACCCTAAAGTGCACTACTGGCACGGAAGAAATCCCGAACACCTTTCTGCGTCACTATGCAGAATCTTCAGCTCGGTTTTTGACAGCCATTTTGTGAGAATCTTTCCGGACGTCCGTGCTGCCCATGATTGGCTTATGGCTAGGCTAATTCCAGTTTTTTAAAAATGGTGACCGCTTGCATGTTGACAATTATCGACCAATTTCCTTAACATGCTGTTGTTGCAAGATCATAGAACATATTGTAGGTAACCATATCATTATGTATTGGAAAAAAAACATTGATTCCTTCAAAGATGGTCTTAGAAAGGGATTTTCTACCGTTACGCTGTTGGTCACCGCCGTTCACAGTTTTAGTTTAATCTTAGATCACTCCGGGAAAATTGATGTTTTGTTTTTAGACATAAGCAAGGCATTCTACAGGGTTCCTCACGGTAGCCTTCTTTTAAAACGTAAACAAGCAGGAACTCTTTCTACACTCGTAAATTGGGTTAATTCATATTTGAAAGATCGAACGCAATTTGTACACATCGATGGTACTTGTTCCTGTTCTCTAAAGTGACATCAGGTGTCGCTCAGGGAAGTGTGCTGGGGCCCCGGCTTTTTTTTGTTGTATGTTAATGATTTAGTGTCGGTTGATGATACTGTGAACATTGGAATGTTCGCGGATGATATCATGATTTATACTGAAGTGCACTCGGCTTCCGACCAACATCGGCTAGATAGGGCTTTTTGTGACATATCATCTTGGCGCGACAAATAGGGAATGAAAGTTAGCACTTCAAAAACAGTTCGTTTACGTATAACAAGGAAACGAAACCCCCTAAGTTTTAGGTACAAAATTAAAAACACCTTATTCGAGGAGGTTAGTATGTTTAAATACCTAGGTGTCGTATTGAACTCCAGATTAGATTAGAACGACCACGTTCGGCATGTAACTCCTTCAGCGCTAAAAAAACTTGATCTTTTACGGTATAAACTTCGAGGTGCACCTAATAACGTTAAGCTTTTAGCGTACAATTCCATAATTAGGCCTGAACTGGAGCATGCATCGGCTGTTTGGGACCCGTACACGAACAAAAACATTAACGAATTTTAGAAGGTTCAGAGGAGGGCTTTTCGTTTTTTTTAATTATAAATATAAAAGACATGATTCTCCGTTAGGTATCATGGCACTCAATAAGATCCAACCACTAAACATTAGATGCCAAATTGCCCGCTTAGCTTTTCTGCAATCCCTAATTAAGTGTAAGATTGGATTATCACCCACTCAATTCATTAGTCCATTAGCCACGAGGAAAACACGACAGACACATAGCCATAGTTTATCCCCATTCTTTGCCCGAACATACATACCTTTGGGTTTTCATGTTTTCCGCGCACGGTAGATGACTGGAATAAATTGCCAGAAAGAATGTTTAGTGGAATTTCACGAAAGCCCTACACGATCATTTTAGAAACTTTTAATTACTGACGTTCGGGATTTTAGCGACGCTTCTCATAGTTGTACGTGATTTTCAAGTTTTATTTGGATTGGAAACCTTGTTATGTTTGTACGAAAATTTAATTTCACCGTGGCCTGTTTATTTTGTAGTCTCCAAGCGAATACTGAGCTGATGTTACCCCATTGTTTTTATTGCATTATATTGCATTATATGTGCGTATAATTGTTTTTTCTGCCTGTCCTAATTGGACCATTTACTTGGTCTGCAGTACTGTGGAAATAAATAAAAAATAAATAAAAAAATATATTGCCCGGAAACCAACCTATTCTGTACTCTGAAGGACGTCGTCTTCATGAAACGTCCGTAAACATTTATTTTTAACATTTTCTCGGGTGTCTCTTATATACTTACCTTAGTTTGTCGCGCTGTGTGTGAGTTTTTATGTTTCCAAATGATAAAAAAAATATATAGATATACATATATATATATAAATATATATATATATATATACATATATAGATAGATAGATAGATAGATAGATAGATAGATAGATAGATAGATAGATAGATAGATAGATATAAGACAGAAATAAGAGTTGCAGTCAACAAAACCTCGGAAAGCAAAGGGGAGGATGCGGTAGGTCATTGAAACAGATGAAGAATTTGGAAAGAAAGAAAGTGGAGAAAAATTTCCCGCCAGGTGGGAACCTAACCCAGGACCTCCAGAATACCGGTCTGGTTCGGATCCTTTCTTTCCAAATTCTTTATTTGTTTGAATGAACTACCACAACCTCCCCTTTGCTTTCCGAGGTTTTCTTGACTTCCAAGTTTTTTCGGTCGTAATTTCAACGAGCGCCTCATTTCCTATTCTACACACATATATCTATATATATTTATATATATATATATATATATATATATATATATATATAGTAAGTAAATGAGGGGCTCGTTGAGGAAATACAGAAACATAGGTCGGCCGTCTACAACGCCAAAGGAGGCATAGGGGTGTGGTTAGGCTCTATTTTTTACTATGGTTATTGAAGTTAAGATTTTTTTTTAATATAAGGAAGAAAGAAAGAAAGAAAAACACGCGCCCAGAGTGGGGACCGAACCCACCCCTTTCGATTAGATCTCGAATGCCTTACCAATTCGGCTATCTGGGCGACTGTGTTCTCCTTCACTTTCTGGGCTATTTATATTTACTAGAAGTATATCTGACGCTTGAGGGTGGTAGCCTAGCGAGGGTGTCGGTTCTGCGAAAGCCTAGCGAGGGTCTCGGTTCTGGCAGCCTTGATGCCTAGGTAGCATAAGAGGGCTTCCCGCCAGTTACCTGACTACACGGGGAGAAGGGGATCTTCTTTTTAACCCTCGGGGCGTGACGCAAACGTCTACAGCCTGTCATGAGCGGGTAACTGGCGGGAAGCCCTCTTATGCTACCTAGGCATCAAGGCTGCCAGAACCGAGACCCTCGCTAGGCTTTCGCAGAACCGAGACCCTCGCTAGGCTACCACCCTCAAGCGTCAGATATACTTCTAGTAAATATAAATAGCCCAGAAAGTGAAGGAGAACACAGTCGCCCAGATAGCCGAATTGGTAAGGCATTCGAGATCTAATCGAAAGGCGTGGGTTCGGTCCCCACTCTGGGCGCGTGTTTTTCTTTGTTTCTTTCTTCCTTATACTAAAAAAATCTTAACTTCATTAACCATAGTAAAAAATAGAGCCTAACCACACCCCTATGCCTCCTTTGGTGTTGTAGACTGCCGACCTATATATATATATATATATATATATATATATATTATATATATATATAGAGAGAGAGAGAGAGAGAGAGAGAGAGAGAACGCAGTTTAATGGTACTGACGAGGTCTGTCCAGCAGATAGCCTAACATGCTACGTCAGGTGAATAATGACACAAATGGAAAAAAAAGAAAGAAAGAAAAAACGACAAGCGGTCTGTATACAGAGTTCAGTAGTTCGAAGTAAAAGTAAAAGAAGTGTTAAAACACACTAGAGAATTGTTCTAACGCACTAGGGAAATGTTCGCTTTCAAATTTAGCAGAGTTCAGGCAACCGCGGAACGACAACACGGGGTCATGAGATCACTAGGTCAGGTTAAAAATAAAAGACGGGATAAACACGCAATGGCCGAAGGTTCACTTTGAATTTAAGCACAGTTCAGAAAACTGCGGAGCGACCCCGAGCAATCATAACACTTTGACCGCCAACCTAGTAGTCACGGTGATCACAGCCCCGAAATGTTCACTGGGAAAACACTAAGAGCTTGAGAGCGCAAAGGTGACGGTCACGGTTCTGTAGCACATGTCAAAGTCAATGCTCGGCACTGTTAAAGTCTGTGAACTAGGCCTGAACTGCGAAGGAAGCTTAGGAAGGCCCTCGTCGCACGTGAAGCCATCTTTGCGCATGACCAGGGGCCAAGCACATCATTCAACGTAAGACACGATGTGGGTAGCCTGCCCAAAGTCACTGTCAAGGAGCGTCTCGGTTCGTCATATCGTTTACACACACATACGACATGGTAAATATCTTCGGACAGTTACAGTCCGGACAGAAGGGTGAGCTGGTCTGCTGAAGCTTGAAACGAAAAAGGCGAGTGTAGGCGACGTTCAGGCGTATGCGATGTATTACGGCTGCGTCGTGTTTGGTGAGATTAGAGGGTAACTTGAAAGTACATTCTGGGTCGACAGAATAAAGCGGGGTATAGCGACGTGAAGGATCCACCCATATTGAAAGCTGTACCTGCCGCGCAACACGACACGCAAGTGCGGCCGCATCCTTCCTAGAGAACGGTATTGCCGCAGTAGGCACTTGGCAGTTGTGAGCTTGGGAAGCTGCAGCGTCTGCTGTTGAATTACCCGATACCCCGCAATGTGCCGGTATCCACTGTAGTTCGACGAAATGGCAAGCATTCACGGCTTGGTGATGTAAAAACCGAATGTCCCCGACTAGCTGGTCAGAAGGGAAAGACTGGAGGCATTGAAGGGCCGCGCGGGAATCCGTAAAGATAGCCCATTGGCTGGGTGACTGCGTGGTGATATATTCAATAGCAGCACGGAAGGCGGCGAGCTCAGTTACTGTTGATGACGTCCTGTGACTGAGTTTTTTGGTTATCGTAGTACCCGACGCAGGTATCCAAACACCAATCGTGGAAGATCCTTCTGTCACTGAGCCATCAGTGTATATATGTTTATGGCCGATGTATTTGCTGTCTAGAAGTCAGCAAATATATATATATATATATAACACAGAAATAAGGGTTGGCAGTCAAGAAAACCTCGGAAAGCAAAGGGGAGGTTGTGGTAGGCCATTCAAACAGATAAAAATGTGGAAAGAAAGAACGGAAGCGAAGAAAAAATGCCCGCCAGGTGCGATCCGAACCCACGACCTCCAGAATACCGGTCTCGTGCGAGAGCCACTAAGCTAACGGCGGGGCGATTTTCCCCCTGCTTTCTAGGGTATTTATGTCAATGTAATTTTTTCCTGTGCTTGGGGGTGGTAGCCAGCGCCACTCTGACTTCTCGGGGTGAAGGGGACCCTTTTTGTAATCCCCGCGCCGTGACTCGAGTGTCTACGACATGTCGAGAGTGGTCAACCTGCGTTGAACCCTCTTAAGCTCCCTATGTCACCAAGACTGCCAGAACAGAGGCCCTGGCTATGCATGTAGCTAATCAGAATAGGAAATGAGGGGCTCGTAGAAATAACACAGAAATAATGGTTCGCAGTCTTTACTGCCAACCCTTATCTGGCCCTCTTGGTGCCCTAGGGGGCTTAAGAGGGTTCAACGCTGGTTGACCACTCTCGACATGGCGTAGACTTTCGAGTCAGGCGCGGGGATTTAAAAAGAAGGTCCCCTTTCTCACCGAGAACTCAGAGTAGCGCTGGCTATCTCCCCAAGCACAGGAAAAAATTACATTGACGTAAATACCCAGACAGCGGGGGGGGGGGGGGGGGAAATGCTAAGGTAGCGTCGCAGACTTGTTTACGCATCGCCGAGGGGCCTTGGCTCATTGCAT
>CM023448.1:29817064-29933549 GCA_013339765.2 Haemaphysalis longicornis | reverse complement strand
TCTTGCCGGAATGCTGGTACTGTCCGACCAGTACATTGAAGCGCAGAGAAGCGCCAATCTATTATTGTTAAAACAAAGAAACGAAACAACCCTTGACATATTGAACCGGAGAGGAAAACGGCCGGTCAGAAGCCCCCACCCAAATGTTACCTGTGTAACAAGCTGGAGCACCACGCAAACAACTGCCGGAGCAATTTGCCGGGAAATAACGATCCATAATGCTTCAAGTGCGGGCGCCATGGACACATGGCAGACGTTTGCAGGATCAACAACAAAGTGCCTCAAGTTTCGTGCGTCTACGCACCACCGAAGCAGCCAAAGCCCGACGATATCAGCGAAGGCTTTGTAGAACTCAAGAATGGCAGCAAGATCCTTCCGTGAACGGGGTAATTATGACGGCATCGGACTTCCTAGGGAAGCGTATGCCCATTGCTCAAGGAGAGTTGGCTGATCAAGACGTTTCAGTTTTGCGTGACATGGGGTGCAGCGCAGTGATCCTGCAAAAAGACTTAGTAGGAGACGAAGATCTCACTGGGGAGACTAGCCCTGTGTACGTAGCGGATGGCGCCATTCGAAAGTTGCCCGAGGCTCACATCGAGGTACAGACTTCATACTACAGCGGAAGGGTAAACGCCCACTGCATGAACACGCCGCTGTACGACATCCTTCTTGGCAACAGTATTAGAGTGAGAGCCCCCGCCGATCCCATAGCTTCACTGACCCAGGAAGAAAAACCCCCTGACGCGATTGAACAACAAGCTATGGACGAGCTGCACTCCTATGTCTCAGCCGAGGGCGAAGTCGCGGCCGTGGGAACACGAGCACAGTAAAAAAATAGTTGCCCGTACAGCGACGCCCTCAGGGGCGGTGAGTAGGCGAAGTAACTGGCACGGGGCGGACTTCAGAGTTGTAGTCGCCACACCACCAGAGGAGTAAGTGCAGCTGTCTCTGTCACTTGAAATACTGAATATCGAGCCATTGTGTTCGTCTTTAGGAAACGCATCTTGACCCTCAACAAACAGCACTGGATCTTTTTGACGAAAAATTTCATACACGCCATCCAGATCATTTAACAGCGGAGCTGTATGGGGGCTCGCAATGCCCGGCGATAATGCCCGTCACGCCAGGCGAAGGTACACCGCTAGCCCGAAAGATGGCGCCAACGCCTCAACGGACGTCCCACGGACGCAGCGGACGACGGACGTGTGTTCCCAGCGCAGCGACGACGGCCCAGACGACGAATGCGATAAGTCTTTGTTTTGCTTTTCTCTTAGGGAGATAATGCTGTAGAGCAAATAGAAGTAACGGTTATTGTTAGTAGTGTGTTTAAGCACCTTCTTGACAGTGCACCAACAAAGGAAGATGCTGAAGGCAAGCATCGCACCGTGTTTGTCCTTTTAAATGCAGAGCATTTCAGTACCTCACGATGTCACCCGCGTTGGCGTCTGTAGTCTGTATCGCTCCCCCTACACTATATAAAATAAAATTACTTCCTCTAACCCCTTGGAAAACACTGAAAGTATGGAAATTCGCTGGTGGTTATTCATTTTGTTTTTGTCCCCTCCCTTTTACATAAAAGCCCGGTTTGTATTACGCGCATTCGTTTTTCGCACTGCCATGATAGTAGTTCGCGTCGCGTCTGACAGATGGCGCCACCAGTCCACTGCCCGCGCGCCGCTAGTGGGACCTTGCTCTCGGTGGTTGCACTCAATCTCTGCAAGAGGTAGCGTCAACATCCCCCTCGCGAGGGGCACGATCAAATGCAGATCATTTCCGGGGGCGCACGACGTTAAGTAGTTTGCGTTACGTGAATGTTGTTGCACTTGTGGCAACTGCTGACGAGTCAAGGATATAAGGCGCGTCCGTCTCCTCCCAATCTGTGTCGGCTTTGTGGCGCAGTGGGTTAAGCACCATGTACATTGCGTTCCGCCCGCAGGGCCGAGGGATCGAAACCTTGCGCCGGATGGTATTTTTTTATATATATAGTAGGGAGGGGTGCGGTGCGGACTACGGACGCCAACGCGGGTGACATCGTGAGTTACTGAAATGCTCTGCATTTAAAAGAAGGCGCGAAACTTTCAGCCGTTAAGACTCCTGCGCCGACGTCCGAGCCACCTGAAGAGTGCAGTTATGCCGAAGAACATGAAAAGGACCACTCTTTGAAATCCTGCTTCGCACAAATCGCCAACGAGATGAAAAACCTGAAGAATATGCATAAGATCGAGTGAAAGCTGGAAGATAACCTCCTTAACAGGCAAGTCACCGGGAAGACCGCTCGGAAACTACGACAACTAGTCGTCCCCATAGGACGTCGACAGACCGTCCTGAAAACGGCCCATGACGGGATCATGGCTGGACACTTGGGTGTGGAGAAAACGAAGGACCGGATACTGGAGGACTTTTTCTGGCAGGGTATCACAGCAGACGTGAAGATGTTTGTCGCTTCGTGTGACATTTGCCAACGAACGATCCCCAAGGGAAGAGTGCCGCGAGTACCCCGGGGAAAGACGCCGGTTATAGAAACACCGTTCCACCGAGTGGCGATTTAAAATCGCCGGTCCGATCCAACCCCCGTCAAAGGCTAGAAACCGATTCACCCTCACGCTGACAGACTGTGCAATCCGGTACCCGGACGCCATTGCAATGCCAAGCACCGAGACAGAACGCGTCGCCTAAGCGCTAGTCGAGATTTTTTGTGCCGTGGGAGTCCCTAAAAAATGTTGAATTACAGGGGGACCAACTTCACATCCAAACTCATGAAGGAAGTGGCGCGGCTGCTCTCAGTATGCCAACTACACACTAGCCCATACCACCTGATGGCAAACGGGTTGGTTGAAAAGTTCAATGAAACCTTAAAACTCATGTTGAAGCGCAAGTGTGCGGAGAAACCCAGGGACTGGGATCGCAACCTAGGTCCGCTGCTTTTCGCGTACAAAGAAGGGCCGTAAGCAAGCCTTGGATACTCTCCTTTTGACTACTGTACGGGCACGATATCCGAGGTCCCCTGTACATCCTTTAGGAGATGTGGAGTAACGAAAGTCTGGATGACGAGACCAAAACTACCTATCAACATGTTCTTGACCTTCGTAACAGACTGGAAGAAACCTGTCGTCTAGCGCACGAAAAACTCGAGAAGGCAGGAGCCCGTTACTCGAAGTTGTACAACCAAAAGATGAGGAATCCATGATTCCAAACCGGACACAAAGTCCTAATCCTTCTCCCGACAGATACCACGCTCCTCCACTGGAAGGGATCATTTCAAGTGAAAGAAAAAAAAAGAGAAGCTGACTGCTTAATCGAGACACCGAATGGGCCCAACATCTTTCACGCCAACCTATTGAACAAGTACAAAGAAAGGAAACCCAACCCCGAAAAGACGGTGTGCAACGCAATATGCAGCGTACCTGAACCGAGGGAAGGGAGCGGCATACCGGTTCCGGAAATTGTAAAGACGGCAGGCATCGCTAACGTCAAACTTTCGCACACTTACAACAAAGCAAAAGCCCTAATTGAGGCAGAACTGAAGCACCATTCTAAGATTTTCTCGAACGTTTCGGGAAAACCAAATTTGGTAGAATGTCACCTGCAGCTCACCACCGACACCTCGGTTCACGTAAAACAATACCCACTGCCCTTCGCTACGGTGGAGAACATGGAGAAGGAAGTACAGGACATGAAGCCCCTAGAATTCATAAAAGGATCGGTGTCCCCGTATAGGTCCCCGGTATTGCTGGTGACAAAGCCCAACCACACCAATCGGTTTGTCTTAGACCACCGAAAACTCAACAACATACTCGTGGCCGATTCAGAACCAATGCCCCGAGCCGATGCCGTCATTGCGGACGCCGGCGGCCAAAAGTACTTTTCCAAATTGGACTTTGCAAAGGGTTACTGGCAAATTCCTCTTTCGGAGGAGTCCAAACCCAAGACTCCCCTTTCCACAATGTCGGGACTTCATCAGTTCCGTTACATGCAGTTCGGAATCAAAACTGCTACCGCCGTCTTCGCGAAGCTGAGGGGCGAATCGTCAACGGTGTCTCCGGTATTGATCATTACTACGACGACGTATTAATTGCCAGCAGCACGTGCGAAGAGCACGTTGCATCACTCCGAGAACTTTTCAGCAGAATTGAAGCGGCTGTACTGACCGTACGTAAAAGCCAGTGTGGGTTCGGGGCAACAGTGATCGACTTCCTCGGACATCGAATTGGACAAGGAGAACTAGCACCGCTGGAAAAGAACCTGGAAAATATCGAGACAGCACTGGCATCGAAAACAAAACGGCAATTCCGCGCATTCTTCGGCTTAAGAGGCTAGTATCGGGAATTTATTCCGAAGTATGCCGAGATCAGTGCACCGCTAACAGAACTCACCAAAAAAGGGGAAAACAACATCGTCAAGTGGAGTTCCGCTCAAGAAGAAGCCTTCAAAGAGTTAAAATGGCGCATCTCTAGCCCTCCTATACTGAGACTCCCAGACTTCACAACGACATTCGTGCACCGCAATGACGCCTGTCAAACGAGCCTCGGCGCCATGCTCATGCAAAACTGCGAGGGTACGCTACACCCTATCGCATACAGCAGCAAAAAATCTTGTGCCCCGTGAGGTCTTTTATACCACTATAGAAAGAGAATGTCTTGCCCTGGTTTGGGGAATCCAAAGGTTCAACGGGCACTTGTATGGACGGCCGTTTATCGTGCCAACCGACCACCAGCTGCTCCGTTACATTCAGCAAGCCAGACAGCTGAACGGTAGAGTCCTCCGTTGGAGTCTCCTTTTACAGGAATACCACATCAGTGTCGAACATATTAAATGGAGCGAGAATGTGGGAGTAGACTACTTAAGCAGAGTGTAAACCCATGTACACCTGTAATTGTGTACCGCGAGTAGGATTTCTACGTTGTAACTTCACAACATGAGCCGCGATGTGTGTTACGGGTTGTACAGTATATTTGCTCTGTATGATTGGCGTTAACTAGTTGTGCCATTTGTGAACTATACATGCGGTTCCTTCTTATTGTTTGTGAACAGCATTTTATTTATGGTTCTTATGAAATTTATTGTGCCAGTGCATTGTATGTATTTATGGTTACTAAATCTCCCTCATTTTATCTGAGCCTACGGGATTTAGGCGCTACATTGCAGTCTGTATTGTCCGCTAGTTTCGCAGTTGCCTAGACTTTTGCCCACAACTTTGTAATATGCACTAGCATGTTCTGTCTTTTCAGTTACCTCTAACAGCTATATTAGAGAGTTTTAGTATAGCGTTTTAGCTGTAGCGTTAACGTTTTGCGGGCCGCAATCGCGAACGGATAGCGCCTCGTTATGCTACTGTTAGCGTGCCCGATAACGCTATGGGCACGCTAAAGTGGTGCTTTCCGCTATACTAAAACTCCCTATTATTTGAAGATGCCATTTGTACCTTGGGTGTGTACTTTTTGAGGAATCTGTATCAACCCCTTAGACTGTACGCGACATATGTACGACACTGTACCGTACTTGACTTTGTGTTAGTACGAACGGTTTTGCTCGCTAGGTGTGAACAACGCGTACGCACGACTTTGTGAGTTTTGGTAATATTGTAGCATAATATTCTAAAACTGGAGTCTGTGTCAAACACTCGAGCGTACGACGTCGAAAACTACCGTATAGCTTTATCATATTATTGTACAGTGTCTAATTCTTGTTACAGTGGTCCGATTCGTTCAGTTAGATTCTATTCGCCCCGAGAAATCACTGGAACTCTCTCGAACGAAGCGGCAGTAACGCGACCACTCGCCGGCTCGCCGGCAAGAAAATACCAAAACAAACGCTCCGCCACTCAGCTTTCACCGAAGCTTCGAGTTCTTTCGAGGGGGCGAGCGTAGCTTTGCCAGTGCAAAGGCGCGCCGAGGATTCCAGAAGGGAGAAAGAGGGACGTTACGCGCTCGGCGGCGGTTGGCATGTTGTGTGTCGTGCCCCCTCTCTCCGTGCCGGCAGTTATAAAAAGAGAATCCGCGCAGAAGCATATTAGCTACGTTTGGACGTCGTGCTGTGACAACGGCTTCTGCCAGTTTTGCACCACACCATCGGCGACCCACGCGCTGGAGGTCTCTAATGTACTCCCGAGTCTCGAATCCCTGTGATCGTATTGGACCGCCTGGCCTATGACGAAGCCACGCTGCACAGGTAGCTGAACCGCCTCCGACAGCGGTGCATCGTGCGGCCCGGTTGGTGAATATTTTTGGACTCCCTCTCTCATAGGCATCGAACTGTCTATCTTTTAGTTACTTCTACCGCGTAATATTCCTGTCAAAGCTACCTGTTGTACCTTTTGGATCTGAACAGTTTCCCACTTATGTATTCGTTAAAAGTTCCCTCACGTTACGTTACATGTCTTCGTACTTGTACCGTGTTTTGCCTGTCCAAATATAAGTCTCTGTTTTTGTTTGTTCAAGGCTCTGACTCATTCTGACTGGTCTGGTCGGCGAAAGCCGCACATCAGACGGCCACCCCCTTCATCCCCAGTGCCCTGTTGATTCGGTGGGCTTGTCTGCTCACTTGAGTCGACTCCGCACATCTGCTATCAGCTCTCCCAATTAAGGAAACGGTGACAATTGCAGATGGTGAAACGGAGGTCTCACCTTGCTTGCCTCCATCGCCGAGCAGGGAACGGGCAGTGACGTAGAAGTCCGCCGAAAATAAAACAAATATACTCACCGCAAGCAACATCTATCGCTGAGAACACTTCTGCTCCACTGCCCTGCGTTCCTCCACCACCATCAACTGCTACGGCTCAGACGACCGCAGTAGTAATGACATCCCACACGGCGAGTCCTATGGTACATACCACACCAGCCAGAGTGGGTGTCGGCGTGAATGCATTTCCAGCAGCCTTGACTAACGCTGTCACCGATCACACCCCTGACATATCTGACCATCATCACGGCAAGAAATTAGACACAAACAGCGGCCATACTACCTTTCCGCCAGGCCACTGGCAGCAAATTCTCTCCGATCGAAAAGCTAAAAAAGCTCAACTGTCCCAAGCTCAGCAACACCGCAGTGCAAAACCACCCGGCCTACCTCGACTGCCAGAAAACGACTATAAATTCTCCTACCGCTTACGCAGCGGCTTGAAGCTCTCTGCCTGGACCGATCAAGTTATCACGACGGCCTACAAGAGGCTAGCGTCATTGAACCCATGACGTTCCAGCAATTTGTGATTGTACAAGTGCACACCCGGCAAAACCTCATGATCGCCAGCACAGCCGACCAGGCATGCTCCCTCGCGTTGAGCGCCACCACTCACATCCAACTCAACCCCATTACTTACGACCTCCATGCATACTTGAAACCTCCACCCAGCACCATTCGGGGTGTCATACATGGATTGGATCCGACAACAACCAATGCCGACCTGCGCAACGTTCTCGCCTAGGATGATGCACCAATCCTACATGCACGATTCCTAGTCTCCACCACGTCGGCTGTTATTACCTTTGGCGGACAACGAGCGTCCTTCTACAAACGCACGTCGGGAAATTTCACCCGCTTCCGCCCTTTCCGTCACACCGTCCAGCTATGCACGCTTTGCGGTGACCTGGGTCATCGCCGCGACGTATGCCCAACCCCCCCCGCGCACGACTGTTCTATTTGCGATGTTAAAAATCCCTCGGTCAACCACATCTGCAACCAGCAATGGCAATGCCAGCTGTGTGGGCTCAACCATCCTATGGCCAGCAAGAACTGCCGTCGCCGACTCCGCCCGCCCCCACCGCTAGTTCATGCTCGCACCAACCAGACGTACCAATCGCCTCCCCCGCCACCCACGAACGTGCAAACGTCACGGGCAAACAGCGCCACAACAGCATTCAATTTCAGGGTGTGCTGGCCTGGCGTTTCCAATCAATTTCCCACTGCTAATGACCGCTTTCCCGCACAAACACCCATTGATCAACATTTCTTTCCCCCCTACCGAACAACTTCTCATCCCCCGCAGTACTCGCTCTTCTAAAAAAAACGCAGACTTAAAAGAACGCATCCTGTCTCTTGAAAAAAAGTCCATGAACTGTTCGAACAAAATGTACGCCCTCCCACGCCCTTTACTCAACCGCATCACCCCCCTCCAAACTATCTACCAACCCCCACTGCCCAAATCAGCTACCGTCTACACCAAACCTTTCCCATCTCCCTTACACCCCCTCCAAACCACAAACCGCCCACTAGGAACCAGACCCTTTACCGTCAGCTTGAACCCCTTCCCATACCGACTGCGACAAAAATACCGCCACCTCGAAGAAAAACTCAGTCAAACACAAGCGTCCTTTATGGCCACCATTCAATGCACCATTGTGACAACCGTTATATAAACCGTCGCCCGCCTCCTTGAACCCCTGGCTGACCGCCTCACCAACCTCGAGCACATCAATGCTGAGGTAAGACCAGTCACCCAGGAACAGGCCGAACGCATCGTACACTTGGAGAAAACCATGCCCGCTCCCCATAAAAAATCCAAGGCGACTTCTCAGGTCAGCCCAGCATCCGGCCAGCCTGAGCCCCTCATCAAACATCTGTACCAGGCCTCTTGCGTCCCACCCATCTGCCTCAGGACTGACTATTTGACAGTGGAATTGTCGTACGTATAAACCCACGCAGCCCTCACTGACCCATCTATGCCAACTACACTCGCCTGATGTGATTGCGTTACAAAAAACGGAAACACATCACGTGTTACTTCGTAATTACATCACGTACACACATTCCCGTCAGCCTCGCACCGCCATACCCATGCATAAATCACACAATTGACAAGCACACCCCTTCCCATTAATTGGCAATACACCTGCATAGAACTCATCCCGCCTAAGAAAACTCTTACCAGTCTCTTTATTCTTAATATCTACAGTCCCCCGCAGCACTCCCTAGCTTCTATAAATTCCATCCTTCAGAAAGTTAAAGCTACGACGAAACATCACCGCCTAGTCCTTTTTGACGACTCTAATGCCCCCCATACTGCATGGGGTTATCCCTAGACAAGTAAAAAAGGAGCGAAAATGCACGACGCCGCCCAACAAGCTCACCTCACGCTCTGGACCGACCCCTCATACCCCACCCGCATAGGCAACAGCGTGGCACGAAATTCCACCCCCAACCTTACGTACACTCACAACATACCACGAGCCACTTGGACACGCCTCTACGAAACCTTAGGCAGTGATAATTATATCATAGAATTCACCATCAATCACACCCGAATTCCTCAAAACAATCGGCTATGCTAAACTCACAGACTGGAAATCCTTTCTTGGCTCCCCTCTCCCCACTACAATTGAAGACGTTGAAACATGGACCCAAGATATCCTCAAAACTGTCGAAGCCCACACCCCCACCCTAGCTATAACAGAAGATCACCCTTCGGTAGACATGCATCTCCTACATCTGAGGAATGCCCACCGGGTGCTTATCTACCGCTGGAAAAAACAAAAACACAACAAAAATCAAAACACGCATCGCCCACATCACACAACAGGCAGCCTCCTATGCTCGCACCTTACACAAACAAAACTGGACACTATTTTGCAACCACCTTCAAGAAACTCTCAGGATTAGGTCCACATGGAACATCCTTCGCTCCATGCTGGGTACTAAGCGCAGCAAAGCAGACACCGGCCACACCATCCGTCACCCGGTCCACAATCACCACCTCAATGAAACTCAGCTCCACGCGCACCTCCTCATACAATACCCAGACCACGCAACACAACCACCAAACATTCCACTGCGCAACTACCAAGTAAATGAAAACCCCGACCTTGACGCCCCCATCACACTCATTGAACTCACCTTCGCCATCACCAACATCACTCGTAACACCACACCAGGCAAAGACCGAAGACACAACAAACTACTCCGTTGAGTTTACTCTGTAACCTCAACCCAGAATGCACAGGCGCTGTGCTTGACTATTTTAATCATTGCTGGACAACCAACTATATGCCCCCTCAATGGGAACATGCTGAATAAAGCTCATTCCAAATCCCGGGAAGCCAGTCATCCCAGAAAATACTTTTCCCATATCTTTAACGTCTTGTTCAGGGAAGTTATATGAACACCTAGTTAATAATCGGCTGACATCGTACCTTGAAGAAAACAGCTTACTACCTCATACCATGTTTGTCTTCCGCCCTTACCTATCCTCACAAGACGTTCTGTTACAGCTAAAAGATGAAGTCCTTACACCGCTGAGCTCACAAACCAAACGCGCTATCCTAACTCAGATATTAAAGGAGCCTTTGACAATGTATCACATCCGGCTATACTCGAAGGACTCCAATTACCTAACTGTGGCCCACGTACGTACAATTACATACAACATTTTCTTACCGATCGCACAGCAAACTTGAACCACGGCGTCATCCGATCCGTCTCCTTTCGTGCCCGACCGCGTGGTATACCCCAGGGGTCAGTCATTTTCCCACTCCTCTTTAATCTTTCCCTGCTGCAATTTCCGCCCCTTCTACAACTAATTCCACACATACAACACACACTTTATGCAGACGATCTGACTATTTTGACCACCGGGGGTTCGATTGAGGAACAGCAAGACGCCATCCAAGAAGCCATTAACACCACCGACAACTACATTACAGCCGTGGCCTCAATTGTGCACTAGAAAAATCTGCCCTTCTCATCCTCCAAAAACGCACGCAAGGCAGTAAATGACAACATCTCCCAGACCCACAATTAAGCCTGCTAGGCGCTCCCATCTTAACCACCCCTACAATTCGTGTTCTGGGACTTACTATAACCATGAGACGGCGCAGGCATTTCTATATTATAAATTACAAGGAACAGTATTAGAAATCACGCACCTCGTCAAACGCATTGCTAATCGTCGACAAGGGCTGAAAGAAAATGACCTAATGCGCCTACTTCAAGCCCTCCTAATTAGCGGCATCACATACGGAACTCCAAATTTGGCTCTCAAAAATAGTGAAATACAAAAACTTGACATAATCATCCTGCAAGCGTATAAATTAGCACTAGGGCTACCGCCGACAACTTCCACTGCCAAATTACTACAGATGGAACTTCATAACACCTGGGACGAAGTTCGAAACGCACATCATGTCAACCAAATCGAACGGCTCAAGCATCCACACACTGGCTGTCATCTCCATCGCCTCGGCTACCAATTGCCGGGCACCCATCACCCCCGCCAACGCATCCCTCTGGAACTACGCAATTGCATCTCCGCCGCCCAATACCCAAGAATATGCACCCCCTTCATAATCAGGGTCGCCGACAAGCACGGATTCGAATGCTCCGCAAGATGCTTCAAGTCAAGCCACGAGACACCCGCTACGTTGACGCCGCCAAATATGCCGATAAACCAGCCTTCGCAATTTCAGCAGTAGACCAGCGAGGAATTGAATTACTTCCGCAACAGTATTTGCAATGAACTGCAAAACTGCGCACGAAATCGTAATAGCCGTCGCAGCCACTACATCTCAAGACATTATCACCATATTCACAGATTCGCAAGCTGCCTGTCGCCATTACGCCGCTGGTCACATAGCTCCCTTACCCCTCCGCATCCTACAGTCCATCCCTAACCCTCCTTACCTCTATATTATCTGGACCCCCGGACATTTCCCTCTGGAGCGGAATGAGGCGGCTCGTGCTGCCGCCCGCGCGCATAACTACCCGGCCCGTTCCCCTCCAACACTCCAGCATCACCGTCGGAAGCCAACCATTCTTTAACTCAAACATTCAAAGACATCCTCGAACATTACCGCCTCGAACGCCGCATCTTTCCCCCAACCCACGACAGGTTGACTGAGGAAGAAGCCACCACGTACCGCCGCCTTCGAACCAACACCTGCCCGCACGGCACCCTCTTACACGCCATTCATCCCACCTCCTACTACGGCACCTGCAAGTACTGTCCTTAACCCTCCACACTCTACCATATGATTTGGGCGTGCTCCCACACATGATCCCTCCCCCCTATTCCCACCCCCAACCATGAGCAGTGGGGATGCATGCTAGCCAGCCCGGACCCCGGCGATCAAATTCGGATGGTGGAAAGGGCCCGCCTGGCAGCGACCGCCCAGGGACTTCTGGACTGAGAAGACCCCCCATTGCCACTACTGCAAAAACTAACATAGAAATAAAGTTTATTCCTCCTCATCCTCCAAGGCTAATGCTTCCAAACAACTACCAACTCCCAGCGTTTTGAAATTTAAATTATTAGAAAAAACACCATTCTACAGAACTGCAGAGGCGTTAATAAATAAACATCTTAACATGCACCAGTTACTGTAGTTACATCAGCCATGGGCAAATTGTCTACAAAAACCTGGCCGTATAATAAAGAGACAAAACTGACTTCACGTGTGGCTGCACACAGTCTTCGCGCTGTTGGGCAATAGGCACCGGTCACTCCTCAGAGGGCGCGACGAATAAAGAGCACACAGCGCCGCCTCGCGGAAGCTCGAGCTAACTTTGGGTCGGTGGGAGGCAGATGGCGGCCGCGCGTTCATATATTCGGCACTTCTCGGTCTGTTTTTGCGATTCTGCAATTGATTTTGAAAGGTGTCTAGACCTTGAAAACTGTTCTGGCAAATAGTTTCCCCTTGTCTGAAGTGCTTCTGTGTGATTTCCGGACAATTACGGGGTTTGAACTACTACTGTCAGCCTCGCGTGCGCGAGAAGTTACAGAGATTGTACCTACCCGCGCGGGTGTGCGCCGTCAAAGAAATTGACGGGACAGACATCGTAGCGAAGTCCCATTCTCAGCAAGGGAAGGTTATTTACAGCGCCAATTCAGGTCAGTAGCCAGCGTATACAACGGCGCTCCACGACAGAACCGTGTTTGTGTTATTGTTTCCTCTGTTTGCGCAACCACACTACAGTAACTTTTTCGGTTGCCCTTCTTCAGCTCGGTTGGTGTTGTAAATAATTAACAACGCAATCCAAACGTTATTGGCTGTTGACAAAGTAAACGCAGATCCACACAGTTCAAAATCTGCTGCGGAGTGGCGGTTGTCTTTACGAAGATTCCGTTTAGTTTCGGCTTCTATCTTGTGAGTAATGTTAGAGTTGTCTTAGCGGCTAATTGTGATACAGTTTGTTCAGGCTGTTCGCAATTCTCCAAAAAAGTATTTCCTCCTCTTCCGCATCCTCTGCTTAAAACAATAATAACCTCAAAGTTCAGAGTACGAAAATCGCATTAAAGAATTCTCCTCCTGATCCTCTGCTTAAACAATAATAACCTCAACTTTCAGAGTACGCAAAACACATTAAAGAAGTCAGCGCGAGTGAATCCAACCTTGCCTTTAATAGCTTTCCACGCTCTCGCTTACAATTCGTGGCCGAACTATGTACACTTTGGGGAATTAAGTAGGGCAGCAAGCGGGATGCGTATTGACCGTTTTGACAGTGCTTTTAGCATCACCCGCGAAGTGCTGTGAATGCATAATATTGCGTCGCCTCTTGGTATCCATTCGGTGCCGTGAATGCCGCTACAAAAAGGTTACTGCTGATAAAACAATAGTGGCGGAAGCGGTAATACCTTGTGTTATGCAACTACTACGACGGCATGCGATTCATCGCAGCGCGTGATGTGTATGAACACTGAAAGCAAACGTTTTAGTTTTACGGCCCTTCGTGTCGGCGCTGCGCATAAACGGTAATAGAACTCATACGTTTACTCCTTCCACACACAAAAAATGTCGTGACTCTTACTTCCTTGACTTTCCTTACTGCTAAAATCATTTCTTGCGACGCTTATTCTCCCACGGCTGTCCGAGCGAGAAACCTGTGCAGAACGATGGCAGGCTGCCTTTCGCGATTGTGGCTGTCCTTCGTGCAGAAGTAGCGGTGCTGCCACTAATTCTTTCCTGCAGCGTTTTGATCCTTTATGACCCTGCAACTTGCAATTATAACTATGTTTCTTTAAAAACTTGCGCCACACAACGTCGAACCGAACGCAGCGCGTGTGTTTTTACGTGCGCTGTACGGCCGTTCATGACATCCACCGACCCAGAGTTGCTAAGCGGCGGCGAGAGGCGGCGCTGGAGTAGCGCGCAAACTGCACTGTCCGGTGCCTATAGTCCTAGAAAATTCTTAGCATGTAATGCCATCAACTCGGGCACCATCTTTGAGCCTGCCGCAATTTGGACGATACTATACAGGGTGTCCCAGCTATCATGCACCAAGATTTAAAAAAAGAATAAAGGCGTAACTCCAAGAAAACCTAGTGCATAATGTTTGCAGTACTGTGAAAAAGCGGAGAGTAATTTTTTCGTTAATGAGACTTAATTAACTAATTGTAATTAATTATCTAACTCGAGAAATACTGTACTAATCACTAAAGTGTCAATGAGGCACTTGTAGGTAACCACGAGGGGCATCTAACTGCGGGATTTTCAGCGATGAACTAATTGCGTTACACATTTATTCTGCCGACTGATAAAGGAAACCCGCGAAATATGAAAAATACCACGTGACAGCGCCTCCGCGCGCACCGTAAAGCAACGCCCTCAAACAGACTGCCTCTTAGTTAGCCAGAATGAAATAGACAAAAGAAAGAAAGAAATCGCGACCGAGTTTGTTCCTTATCTGCACACGCGTCCCGCGACTCTTGCTGCTGCTGCTCCTTCCATGCATGCTATTATCAAGGTGATGCGCTGTCTCTTCGGGCGGGTAACACGCGAAGCAGTTGCTTTCAACAACTTTGTTTGGGGACGCTGCTTTACAATGCGCGCGAAAGCGTCGTCACGTGGTATTTTTCATATTTCGCGGGTTCCTTTATCAGTCAGAATAAATGTGTACGCAATAGTTCATCGCTGAAAATAGCGCAGTTAGCTGCCCCTCGTGGTTGCCTACAGTGCCTCATTGACACTTTAGTGAGTTAGGACAGTATTTCTCGAGTTAGATAATTATTACAATTAATTAATTAGTCTCATTAACGAAAAATTGCTCTCTCTCCGCTCTTCACAGAACTGCAAACATTATGCACTAGGTTTTCTTCGAGTTACGCGATTTCTCTTTTTTTAAATCTTGGTGCATGATAGCTGGGACACCCTGTATAATGAGTAATAACGGTATGCTCTCTCTACAACACTTCTAGTTTCTATGTATTGAGCGCTGATTTCTAGGCACTGGCCATCGCCTAATGGCCGGAACGTCGCCCGCTTTTCCATTGCAGCCGGCCTGCCGAGCGTTGCGGAGAGACGTCCAGAGATGGGGCTAATCACCGACAATATATTTTTTTTTTGTCGCGCCGGCGGCAGCGCGGGGCCGGCGGTCCGGTGTCGACCTCGCGTCTCGCGGGTGAACGAACGCCCGGCTCGGGCAAACGCATGCACAGTTTAGCGTGCACATTAGAGGGGCACGAAGCTTTCCGTCACAAAATGTATCTTCTGATAGTGCGTGCGTCGGCAGTAGTAGCGCAGGGGCTAAAATAGAATTCGACTACCGATAAATTCCTTCAAACTATTACGCGTTTGTGCGCAACCTACTGGCCCGCTTAACGCCGTTCTAGTGAATTATTACTCGCTGATTCCCTCCTTCAATGGATCAATCTGTATGCGAAGACACCGACCCGATCGAATTGCATTCTACATGCACAAGCATTGTGTTAAGGCTGCAGTGTTGTGGGTTTCACGTCGATCCGTATGTATATAACTAAAGTTTGGGTTTGGGCTAGTTGGTTCATATTTAAACTGGGAAACAGCGCTTTAAACGAGGACAGCGAAGAAGGAGACACAGACACTAGCGCTGTATGTATATCCTGCAAGAACATTGAACGACTCGATCGTTTTTGCTTCGGCATGTTCTCTCAGCAAAATATAACAAGCTGTTTCAAAAGCTGTTTATAATTTTTAAGGCGTTTCTTGACGATGTTATTGAGACGAGCTTATTGCTCCAGTGAACTGAATTTTTCGATTATGATGATTGTTTGTAAAAATTATTGTTCTAGCATCAGTGTAAATGGCTGTTGGTAGTCCTATACCGGTAGTGATATAATTGTCTGCGACTGATCGCACAGTGTGCATTGTTAGCGATGAGAGACCATATGCTCTGCACGAATTGCCATTGTCAACGCTAATGGGCACTACGAGAATTCGTTTTTGTACAATCGATTAAATTCTCACGGAATCATTTATATAAATTCTGATCGATAATTTATAGCTCCGGCTGTGGTCGGTGGCGGGCTATGGGGCGGACGTATCTCGATCCAACTGTGTGCCCGTCCCTTTGAGCTTAACCGCTCGACAACTGTAAGAATTCGTATCCGAAACACACCGAGACTAGTAACGACAGGCACCGAACTGAATCAATCGTAATAGCAGAAGATATATTGGTTGGAATTAGTTCATCGGCAATGTTCGTCTTCAACGTAAAGAATAAACACGCTACTTAAAACCAAAGCTGTTCTGTTTCACGTTTTTTCGCCTCACAACACAATTATGCTAACAAAAATCGCACCAGCGAATTCCTAGCTTGAGCATTATCGTTTGCAGTAGGTACGCGGCCGCAATTAGATAATCGACAGTGTTCGCCTTTTACGCAAAGAAGAAAGACGCTGCTTAAAAACCAAGCCTGTTTTATTTGAACTTGTTTCACCCCACACGTAATTATGTCCTGATGGGTTGCAACCGGCAAATTTAATACGTGCCGAAGTGAGAGCGTAAAGCCCCCGGATATCGTCTGCTCGGTCTACTCCCGGCGAAGCCCGCAGCAGCGGCGCGCCTCCGCTCTCGGCCGTGGCCGAGGCGGGTTGTTTAGAGCGGCTGCCGCGAGAGGCGCTGGCCACCGACAGTAGTGGAAAGAGAGATTGGGAGAGGGACGGACAGGAGGTTTCCGGCTAGTTCAAGGAGGCGATGCACTGGAAGATCGGCTGTCATAGACTTCCATTCTAAAAAGCCACCTCAATGCACATTTTGCCCTCTGGCGCTTCTCGCCTGCAGATGCCTGAGATCGACTTATCAAACATTTCTTATCACAATTGCCATATATTTACAATAAAAACAGCCTAAATACCATAGATCAGGACATAACATATGCTCACATCTTCACTTGGCTATTTGGTTTGCAGTTCTGTTTCCATCTGTATAGTGTTACGTGGGCGCAACCCATATTGTAGTGACCGCTTCCTTACATACGAATATGAATTGGCTTACATAAGCACTGACACACACCGTACACATTCCCATAAAAGGGTCAATGAAGAAAGCGCGATATGGAATACATTTAAAGAAACATCTATCCATCTCCACACATCCATAAAACACCTACACATTCACGAGAAAAACACACTCCTCCCAGTTCACACCCTCAACACCCACAAAAAGTAATCCACCCGACTTCGTGGCTCTGCGCACCCTAATCAGGCCCTGGTAGAACGAGAACGTTAGGCGAGCACAAGAGGCCCAGAACGATGAGTAGGAAAGGCTTGGTGAATAGTCCACGTCAATTAACCTAATTTTCCTTAGGTGGACGAAGACCCCTGGTAAACGTGCGTGGTTAGGAATAAAGGGAGTTTATGGGATCTTTTTAATAGCTATAACCTAATACACAGGCGCACACAAAGTCTGAACACACGTTTGTAAACTCAAATGATGACAGACACAGCGCCTACCCCCGATCAGCACACTTGAAGACCAGGCTAACACACTTGCACAGCACTTCCGAGATGCGTCCAGATCATAAACACAACCCAATCCCTTTCATCAAACCCAAACTTTTTTGAGAAAAGAAATCCCAACGGAACTACAACTGTAACTTTCCGTACAATACCTACATCAGCTGACGCCCGCACTGAACACATGAAAGCCTTCAGTTGCAGCCCCATCCAAACTACATAGATTATGATACAACACTTACACGCCGACAAACTTCAATCAACCGTGCATTTATGCAACAAAACGCGGCTTTCGGGCGCATTCGAAAGTCTTAAAAGTATCCAATAGGACTGGCTGCCCTGAAAGATGCGAAGGACCGTTTCTGTCCCTGAAGCAATCAACCCATTGCTGTGACAAACTTTACGAGAAAATTAAAACAGGGTAATTGTGTAATTTGTAAAGTAAAATGATGTTTCTCGCTACCGTCCAGGAAGTGTTCCGGGTGGGGCGATTCCGAAATTATGAACGTGCTTCATAATTACACATCAGCGATGCTTTCCTGCTAAAGGTGACTGCATGACGGTAATCCTTCACCCTGGAAATGCGTACCATACCGCTGGGCGGCACGGCATCCTCTGGGATCTGAAGTATTTTGTCTATCGGGTACAAAAACACGCTGGCCAGTTGCATGGCTATGATAACCTTCCGAGTGAGAATTTTTATGCTCCGCTTGGGCCCATCTGAAGGAAAATGGACTGCATAAACTTGTAGTTTTCAACTGCACTTTGTTTATTGTCAACATGAACTCGCATCAGAAGGCATTGGTACTGTTCCGTCTATGTAGACGACGCACTGGTATCAATAAAGTCATGTAGCCTTACCTTTTGCGGGCTTGGTATTAACAAAATAACAGACTGATAAGATAGAAGTGGCTTTAAATTTATTCCAGGAAACTTCACTGGGTTTTTTTTTCACAAGGAGAGGGATGCGGCAGGATTTAGCCATCAAATTTAATGATGTTTCTATTCAGGTCAAAAACGATTATACATGTTCAGGTGGAGTATTTAACGAAAACCTTTAATTCCCCTACATATCGAATACCTTATCCATAACTTTCAAAAGCACTATCGTGAAGTAGTTCCTCTCACACACTTCATTAGGGGCAAACACAGTTGTTGTGCCTATTAGATTAGCCTGATATGATCACGATTAGACTATGGGCGGGCCGTGTATGGGTTACACACTAAAACCTCTCTGAACATGCTGCAGTGCTGCACCACGGCCAGTCCTTGTATATTTCGCCTTCCGTGCTATCGTTCTCGAAAGCGTCTGTGTCAAATAAACTAATGGAAACGATAAAATCACCAGACACACATAGACCTCTTATACGCCTTCAAAATCTAGTTATTTCCTAGGCAACCCTAAAGGTCAGCCTTTTTACGATACATTAAGGTTCCAACTCCATTTCAATCATCTCTTCATATATTCTCCCTTCTCATGAACAGTTTGAGAGGAAGCATTGGAACTTGCGGTGTGGTTTTGATATACCATAAACACCTCCGCCACTGATTTTCTAGCCCCTTGAGATCTTCTTCCGTATCATGCGATTTATAATTCACAAATTCCCGCGTTCTGAGAAGTGTGATCCTGCGAAGACTTTCTCTCTTTGCAGCAAAAATACAATTGTGCAGAACTATACGCTGATGCCTCAAAAACATACACCACGGTGTCCAGTGCTGCTTGCGGTCCCGTTTTTACTACCTGCGAAACTATATGTAAAAATGCTTGTATTTTCTGGGCGTAAGCTTACGGAATATCCCATGTTTTAAATCATATCCTCCAAATTGAACTTCCACAGTCATTATCTATACTGAATCAGTGACGCTGATTAAGACAGTGTTTCTCAAACTTCTGACAAAAACGAGATGGTCCATATTATCACCCAGAAAATTGTCATTGCAAATTTTAGAGAATATGCAGTAATAAGGGCACTAATGATAATATGGACCATCTCGTTTTTGTCAGAAGTTTGAGAAACAGTGTCTTAATCAGCGTCACTGATTCAGTATCGATAGTGACTGTGGAAGTTCAATTTGGAGGATATGAGTGTAGATGGCCTATCAGTAATTCACCTCCTCCCTCTCACCCGAGCCCACACAACCCGAAGCAAAGACTTGCCAGAACTGTACAAAGACAAATTCCACTACACCCATTTTACCTCATAGCCGACGATCCCATGTTTTCTGTTAAGCCCGTTTGTAAATTTTTGGGGCGCATGAAATTTTTACTTCTCATGAGATATCAATAGTTGTACCTGGCCCTGCAGAACTTGTCCTTTGCCTGCTAACTCACGCCACTTTTGGTTTTAGTATCAGGTTTCAGTGTGTATCATCTGACGAGTGTCAATAAATACCTATTATTGGAGCTCTTTGCTCACTCCTGGACTTGCGCGATTAAAATAAAATCCTCACCTAAATCAATCACCACAGCCCGGCTTCGCACAGTTCATTTGACACACACCAGCGACAGCAGCAGCCACTGCTTTCCTGGCTAAATTAGTGTCGAGGTAATGACAAAGACAAATTCAATGTTAGATTAGCAATTTCTTAGAAATTTGGTCCTCTTTCTGTAGAGAGTCACTGCTAAAATGAGTATTGGAAGTTGAAACTTTCGTGTACAATTTTCTTCTTGGTGACGTTTAGTGTTCCATTACATTCTCGAAACCCATTTCATCGGACCCGCCGCGATGACTCAGTGATGAAGGCTTTGAGCTGCTGGGCCCACGGCTGGGATCGTTGTCTATTTTTTGTTTCCAGTAGCTGGAAATTATAGGAACTTCCAACGAATAATTACTGAATAAGGCAAATGTTCCACAGATACTTACAAAGAATCAAACCTGACTGCCAAATGCCGCTTGCGTGCGAAAACTGACGGGTGTTTTAAGCACCCTGGCTTCTTTTTCTTCTTGGCGGCAGTCTCAAGCTGAGTCGGATGATCCCTGCCGTAAATGAGAAAAAGAGCCCAGGGTGCTCAAAAAACCACTCCACCAGGTTTGTCAACTGTAAAATATGCATCATTTACAGTATTCCCTTCTATGTTGCAAATGCTATGTCATGCAGACAGGGGGTGCATAAAAAACCGTATAACGGGGAAGCAAGCAGCAGTGTCGCCCCTTTCTGGGGGGTACCACTTGACCGACCATTGCAAGCAATGACCTGGTTGCGCCCAGCATTTGATGCTACACCTGTTTTAGGTAGAGGGTGTACCAAGTGAAACGAGCGATTTGTGATGCCTTTCATATTCACAGGGATCAGATAACAGTACAAGCGTACCTTCCCTCGCACTTACCGGTAATAAACTAGGCTTCCTGCAAGGGCGCATGCACGAGATGCAGGTGTCCGAGTGGTGTTGCACAAGACTATGACTACATCGGTTGGTTTTATTCAGTAATAATTCACTTTTTTCCTCGATTGTTAGTGTTAGATGTCCTACGCGCCCCAAGTAAACGCTTCTGTTGAGGCCTAGCGATTATCCTCTCTGCTTCTTTCTTCGTTCGTATCTTTTTCGCTGCCATTAGTGTGTCATTTACTTCTCCCCACGACCGTTTCTCTTTATTTAAAATATTCTTACCCCGAAGGTACCATCCATGTACTGCACCCACGCAGAGCATTCCTACATTAGAAATTTCAAACTTCCCACTTACGCGTCGGCCCTAATGTACTAGTGAAAGGGTAGATATAAACCATTGCATTATAATGACCTAGAGGTTGTTTCATTGATTTGGTTGATTGAACGTGTGTTATTATTTGTCAAATGAAGTTTACAAACTCTGATTGGACCCATAGCCAGAGGCTAGTGCAGGGTCCTATAAGAAAAGTAATGGACGGAAGCGGGAAATATTAATTACACATAATAGAGATATAGCTGTACAGACACTGTAAATATCACTTCCGTGTAATTATGAGCAGACACTTTTACACAGTAGAGAAGTCGGTCTCTCCTTAAACAATCGGGACACAAAAAACTGAACTGCATGAGCGCATACAATCACAACATTATGACAAATCACTTTGTGGACACACCCAGAAACATGAGTTCCAATACAAAAAACACGATAACTATCACGGGTTTTATGAAGAAGAGAAAAAAAAGGTTAGGTTTACTAGATTCACCAGTGTATAATTGTACAAATATAAGTGTTTACAACCAAGGAAAGAATAATTGCGCCTATACAAACCTTAGGCCTAATTTTACGGCTAACGCAGTGCCCCTTTTATGCTGCTAAGTTTTATTGCATGGAGCTATTCTCAACGAACGCGTAGTGACCTACCTAAACGAGAAATGCGGAGTCTACAATTCGGAGTTGAAAACGCGTTGAGCCCACCCGGAAGTTTAAAGTGCGGAGTAAACAAAACACGGATAAGAGAATTTCGTGTGGTGAACTTTGTCCCAGCCCGAAGGAAGTGCATACAGCCGTTCCCCAATAAACTATTTGAAATACCTGCCTAATGTTTTTGGCTAAAAGCAACTTTTAAGAAAAAGCATAAAGGGTTTTTTCGCCTGTGCAGAGGAAGGACGACTTTGCTCCGCCTAGATATGCCGGGAATTAGGTCGGTGAAACTGGTAGGTTTTACACGAAAGGACGGTGGAAGGGACATAAGAATGTTTCGAAGGCATTCAGTGGTAGGCGTTTTCTGAATTTTCACTGTGTTTGCCAGACTACCTTGGAGGGCTTTACCCGTGATTGAAAACAACGGAAACCTAAGCGGGAGGAACATTACACGCACTACACAAATTGGCGAGTTAGAGTGTGGATGCGCTGCCAAATCATGCACTGGCCTGTCTAGCAAACATTTTCGGTTATTGCAACATCCATGGAATGGAATGTCATGCTCCGTCCATGGCTGACGGATTCGTATATCCTTAATTATTGATGTAAACATTTGAGCGATTTTAATTTGACCCGTTGGTCTAGGAATCATCGTGATTTGAACTCGCAAGCCTGAGTGGAACAAGTTGTAGAAGAGGGGTTATGTCTCACTCAGCGCTTTGTTTACTTGCTGCGACAACGCTAAATGTTTGTAAGAGGCATCTGCGTGTTTCGTTATTAATATTTACCTGCAAGTTTTTATACATACCACTGTCAACGAAGGGAAATCAAGGTATTACAGGCAGGAATGTTTGGACTTCTGAGCCTGAGAGAGATTGGCGTATGTATTACGTATCTATGTCGTTGATGGATAAAATTTCTACTTCTTGCGTTAATTTGCACTTCTAATCTGGTGTTTTTTTCTTCAAGCTGATGCTAAAAGGCGAGAGGATCTTTCTGAAGAAGCACAACTACCTACCATTACCCGACTATCCGCATCGTTGCGCTTACTTGGAAACTACAGATAATATTGGACCTGGGAAATACAAACTTACCTATGGCTTTGTGCATGAGAGTAGAAATGAGTGAGTTTTATTTGTTTTTTTTTCAAATAGGAGTATTTAATAAGGGACGTTTAATTCCTTATATTGCCCCCGAGGATATATTCTTAGCTTAAAAAGCACAGAAACCCAACTATGTCTTAGTATTAACCGATCACCCCAGCTTCTCTGAAATATTCTGTGCAGGTAAATTGCGCAGACAATGAATCTTTTGCATCAACCGCGAAGAATAAATTTTGTAGAGACGCACTTGGAGCAATGATTGCGGGATATATGTGCCTTTTCTCTAGGGAAGAATTTTCAACGGCCCCTATGGACGTCAAAAATTCTACAAGGAGACTGTTTTTTGCCGTTTTAAAAAAAATGGGTGCACTATGTCATTTAGGATTTTCTTCGAATTTATTGAGTGACCAGAGTTGCAGCGGGGCGCTGCGGTCGCCAAATTTAGCGAACGCGTTTTCATCGGCTCCGTTTTCTTTGAATGATTTCGCTGCGATTTCTACCTTGTGTTACCGAACTGTTTTCACCAATGGATCCCTGATTACGAGAGGGATCAACGGATACCCATTTTTGCTGTGGGCCACGTTTTCTCGGGACTTTATTGGAAATTTGTGCCCCGACACCGCCGCCAACAAGCTAAGCCTAGGTGTGTTCGCCGATTGCTAGGCCTCGCCGGTGCAGCAGCTGCGTTCCGCCAACGGGCTGGCGCCACGCATTGTCACAAACTGAAGACCAGGCGTTCCATTTTTTGCCTTCCGGCGGCCGACATGAAGGCCTCCCGGACGAGGGTCAGCCATTTTGTGTCGCGGTGCGGGTTCCGGCACCCCCTTCGGCTTTGTGCTCGAGTTCTTTCTTTCGCTGTACCTGCTACGGGGACAAAAGCGGGCTGCGACATTACAGCGGTCGTGCAGGTGCGAGGGGTGACGTCACGATCGCGAGCTCGTATACGCGTGCGATCGAGGCGACTGGCCGGTGGCCCCGGGAGGGGGGAACAGAAGAACAATGGGAAGACATCGGAGCAGGTCTACGGTGTGGCCGGCGGCCGGCGGAGGTTATTTAGGCGAGTGCAAGCGGTCGCTTCGGGCAGTCGGCTTGGGATTTAACCAGGTGCAAGACGCTCGTAAGGGTGCGTGGGTGACGCGCTTTAGTGCAAGTATGTCGGCAAGCTCGCGACGGAAGGACGAACGCCTCGGCTTCGCACCCGAGAGCATGCAACCTCTTGTCACTTACCAGGAAATCACGCAACATTATAGGCTGTCCCGTAAAACCTACCTTTCGCCACACAAATCGCTACCGAGAGATCACGGAAGATTATTGAGCGCCATGCAGGTCAACATCTTCCCGGCATCCCATCATAATACACCTCTTTGACTGGACACACGTTTCTCCCCTTTGCCGCTTCTGTGGAGAGCCTGGGACTCAGACACATAGTGGGCGGCTGCGACAAGGCCACCCTAGACCCCCCTAACATCCACCTTTCCACAGAGCTTTGGGAGAGAGCCTTGGCCAGCTCCGGCCTCGAAGATTAGCTGAGCCTGATCGAAGGGGCTGTCGACAAGGCCCGAGCTCAAGGCATTCTGGAATGAGGATGCCTCTCTCGAGCATTTTATCGATTAATTAAAGTTTACTCTCTCTCTCTATCTCTCTCGAGTTCGCCCGTCGCCACGAGTACCCTGGCCGACCAGCTTGCGCACCCCGGAGCCCCGAAACACGTATGCGGCTGCCCGGCGGCGTATTCCCTAACTATATCCCGTAGGGGCCCAGGCCGACCACAGCCCCTAAGCAGCGGCGCAGCCAATGAAGTTAAAAAAATTGCAATTTTTTAACCTCCTTGTACGCAGCACCGTGACGTCACATCCTCTATGTGCGCGACTTCATGCCAGGTAGATTTTTGCTTTGTTTTCCCCTCCCCTCGTTTAGGCTGCTTGGCAGGCGGCCGATGGTTTCGCTCCGTGGGCGGGGCTGGCCTGCGGCGCTGGGGAAGCTGACGCACATGTGGTAGAAGCTAACCTGTTGTACCTGAGCCCCTGATCTCTCCGCGCTCTTCTTGCGCACATGGAAGTTGACGCTGACCTCCGATGGTGTTCCTAGATAAGCGCTCGACTCGGTGCTCGAACTGCGAGCGCACGGATGGACGCTTTCCGTCGCATGTGGCAATTACACCCGTTCCGGAAAGCAAGCACCCTCATTGAAAGCTCATTCTACAGGAAACAGAAGGGTATACAATTGAGTTCGGTGCTCTTTCACTATATACACGCCTCAAAACACGATTCAGTGCTGCAGGTAAGGATTCCAAGAAAGGCAGCCAATTACCCATGACTACATTTACAAACTGTCCGACTCTTGCGAAATATTACAGCTGCATGAGCTGCTACATTTTGGCACTTTCATAAGCACTATTACGTTGAATTTCGTTAACATTAACTTCATTGCATCACTCTTTATCAGGAACAGTGCCACTAAGGAAAACATTGCCATTTTGTTAACAGCAATGGAAGGTGTGAATCGTTCTTGCAAGGGTGATACTTTGATAAGAAAGACACCAGCTCAAACGTACACGTTTTACACTCGGTCATGAATTCTGCATAATTTGCACTGCTGGTCATAACAATTTAGGGAAACAATATCGAAAATATATACCAACCAAGGGCTAAGTACTAGTTGGATTGTACAGCTACTGAAGTACTCGAGGAGTTTGATATCTGTCTTCTGTACAGGGATATCGACCACAGTCTCTTCACTGAAGCCATCAGGCCGAGTTTGATATCAGTAACCATGCGTGCTACCACTCACACTGTTGCCAACGTCGATTAGTTATTTTTAACAATTTGAGCTTCATTCACACAGAGATTTTGCTGCATAAGATACGTTACTTATAAATAGACAGCTCCAGCAGGATCCGAATGGCGCTCATGCCCCTCCTGTAATCGGGAAGGCACACCAAATCTTTACCACTTAATTTGGCTCTGTCCATTATTCAACCGTAATCGCCGGGAGCTTTTAACTCTAGGTCCCGCCCCTGCGACCCAACAGGAACATGTTAGTCGGGTCCGCGACGATCCCACCGCACTGGACGCAATTACCGAGTACGCCCTTGAAAAAAGACTCTACAAATTGGTGTAGCAGCCTGGCCGACTTCCCCGTTCGGTCTACAATGTGAACTGTCTGCAGCGTGCATTGTTTTCAGTGTTAACCGCATTCTCTACACTGTGAACTGTACATTTAAGTGTGAACTGTGCGTTTTGCTGCCACTGACTGATTTTAATGTGTTCATTTTGCGATTAGGACCCCAAGACTGCAACTGTGTTCATTGTGCGAGTTGTGACCTTCCCCTTTTCTCCTCATCCTTGTTCCCCCAGGGCCCCATGGCCTCTCATTTAATACAGTGTTACACTCACTCAGATACGTATATTCTTTTCGCTGGGACTAATGAGTAGTTGCCCGTGAGCTTGAAGTCACGGTAGTCGCAGCAGAGATAAAAACTAAGTAAAAAAGTTATCTCCTTGGCGCACTATTTTTCTCGGAGTGATCTCGGAGTTCAAATAGCGGCAAAAAATTGTCACTGTTAGAGATCCACTGATGGGTATAGATGAGCAGTTTGTGTCTGTTTACTGCGACGCATTTTTAGCTACAACATATATAGATTTCTGTAGTGTCTGGCCATTTAATTCACCAGCATTGTGTCACAGCTAGCGCTTTAGCTGTAAGCCACACACACGCAAAAAAGTATACAAATGTATAAACAACAAATAGCAGGGATAAAATTGTAAATAGTACAGCACAAGTTGCAAAACGCCGCTTCGCGTACTACAACGCTTTGTATCGAAAAACATACCTTTCACCCCGTTTCTGGACCTTTTGGGCAATCCAGGTTGTGTTGGTGCACCCGCTCTACGTGTCCATGAAGGCGTTGACTGCTACTTTGTCAGACAGGTTCGCGCGGAACACAGACGCATGATTTGTTGACGCGAAGTCATCTCTGACGACCTCGAGCGGCTGCTCGTGCTTATTCATGAAGCAGAAGCTTCGCGACCATCACGTGAATGCGCGGGGGACGCGCGTGGCGCACACAATTATGAGAACGGACCCTGTGATGGGCAGTTCTGCGCGAGGGCGAGGCACAGACGAGTATGGCAAATAACACGCTCGCTGATGTTTGCAGCAGACGACCGACCGACGTACGCGTGTGCTTTCGACCGAATGAGAGCAAACGTTCTGCGCTTCGGTAGGGAGTCCAAAGGACCACCCAAGACCAAAAAAAAAACATTTTGCCTTCACTTTATTGGGAGTGCTTGCCTTCCGGAACGTAAACAATAACTACATATGTACGTGCAAAAGCATCCATCCGCGCGCGCACTTTGAGCAACGCGCCGAGCACTAGCTTAACAAGGAACAGAATGGGAGACGAGCGAGTGACGGCGCACAAGAGAGCGCGGAGAGCGAGCTTCATCTTCCCACCGCGTACGCCAGGCTTGTGCTAGGAGCGAAACCATCAGCCGCCGCGAAGTAGCGCGATCGCAAAAGATCAAAACAAATTTTTGTCTTCATTTTTATGAGAGTGTTTGCTTTCCGGGACTTGCATAATTGCCACATGTACGTGAAAGCGTCCATCCGCGCGCGCGCACTTCGAGCACTGAGCCGAGCGCTTATCTAGGAACACGATCGGAAGTCAGAGTCAATTTGCAGGCGCGCAAGAAGAGCGCGGAGAGCTCAGGGGCTCAGGTACAAAAGGTCAACTTCTATCACATGTGCGTCAACTTCCCCAGAGCCGCAGTCCAGCACCTCCCACGCAGCGAAACTATCGGCCGCCCGCAAAGCAGCCGAAACAAGGAGAGGGGGAAAAAAGAAAAAATCCACCTCGCATGAAGTCACGCACATATAGGTAGAGATGTCACGGTGCTGCGTCCAAGGAGGTTCAAAAATTGCAAGTTTTTTAACCTTATCGGCTGCGCCCCTGCTTAAGGGGTGTGGTCGGCCTGGGCCCCTACGGAATATGGTTTGGGAATACGCTGCCCGGCTAGGCCGGCTCAACCGTACCGTGACTTTCCTTCGTTGAACATGCGGGTTCTCCTTGCCTCGTAGAGACTCTCTTTTGCCGCGCCCCGCCTTCGTAATTGCTTTGTTGCCTCGGAATAAAATATCTGCCTCCTCCAGGGTTTTTTTCTGACGTCGCTTGTAGTTAACGTGTTGCGAGTTTCTTTTTTTGTGTCTTGTTTGCAGTAGTAGTTTTTGGTGAGGGTAAAGATGTTTGGGGGCATTTCGCGTGTTATGTACAGCTTGCAGAGCTGCTAGATTTCTTTTATATTAAGTGCTGTTGTCGGGGGTTAACGATGTTTGTCCCCTAGAGTGTTTTGCGTGTTGCGTACTTGTTATTATTTTTTTGTAGTTGCGTTGCCGAGGTTTAAAAAGGGTTTGCCTCCTAGATGGTTTCGATTGGCGCGTCCAGCTCTCTAAATTATGTTTTCGAGGTCTAAGGTAAAGGCGTAGGCCACGGCCGATCGAGTGTCTCCGTATTGACCAACTTATGTATTTGGTTTTCCTTTGTTGTGTTACTTATCTAGTTAGCGCCGTGCGTTAGCGTCTTAACGCGCGCGTGCTCTTAGTGTACGGCAGATTAGTGCCTGCGCGCACAACGCCGATATCAGTGGGAGGGTTTCTTCTTTTTCTTGTGTCGGGCGTTGCCTTGTAATCGCTTTATCCTGCAGTAAACATATGTAGTTAAAAACGCACTCGATCATCTCCGCTGTGATTTCCTTCACTCCAGCAATCTCGGCACACGTGAAAACTCACGGGGCGGCCACCCTGCTAAAATATAAATAACTGTTGTCTCGCGCCCTTCTTCACTGGTTTGGGCTAGCGAACATCATTCTCGAGGGGAGGGGTCTTTTGACACGCATGCACACTCTCACCAACGACTAGGGACGTGCCGACGATTTTGACCCAAGAATGAATGTGCAAGTAATGGGGGAAGATAATTCCCCTGAAGAAATCACAGCGGAATCCGGATGGAAGATCGCCGGAGAATGCCGGTCGAGACCCCCCACCGCGGGACAGGCTCGGCACCCGTAATCGACGCAGGATCGAACAAGCCCGACAAAGAGCGCCAAGCCACGAAACACAAGAATGTGAAGGGCAAAATCATCAAGGCGGGACGGGACGCATGTCCATGTTACCGATAAAGGAAACCAAGATCATGGTGCGGCCCCATTGCCGCCTCGACATCACCAGATTTAGCACCCCGACGGACCATGCAGACATAATAGCGGCTGCTGAAATAACAAGCCAAGACAGTATGGAAGACACGATTTGCCCCCACCCACCACAGAACATCTTTGTCGTCAGTACATGGAAGCGAGCGAACGATTACCGGTACACTAAGATAAAGCAAATCTACATCGAAGGGATGTAGATTTAGCACTGGCGGCCAAACGCATCGGCAACACGACAATGGTGATCGTCCCGTTCGACAGATTTAAGGTGCCCGACTACGTTAGGTACGGCGCAACGCTTGTACCCTGCTCGCTGTACCGCAACCAAATCGACGTTTGCTACCAGTGCGGTCGCCTCGGACACCTAAAGAACGTCTGACCTAACCCTACCACCCGCATCTACCGGGGCTCCGGCTTTCACCAACACGGACCCGGACCACCCGTGTCCTCCTAAGTGTAGCCTGTGTGGCGGAGCTCACCTGACCACCGAAAAGGACTGCCGAGCGAGATACAATACCCCGTACGTGGTGCGCAAGAGGCTGTGGGAGTGCCAAAAGGCGAACATCAAGCTGTGGCAGCAAGACTTCCCGCCCCTCCGCCCGGGGGCGACCAAGTCTCGGTGACCCTCACGCAACCCGTCTCCTTCCCACAGCGGCAGGAGAAGGAAGCACAGCAGCACTGCCTCGCGTTCGGGTTCCAAGACACCGTCTCCCGCAGACAAGGTGAGCTGGGTGGACGCTGTCTTTGGCGCAGTCCGGAAGGGGTCCGGAAGGGCACCTAAAGTACCAGAGCAACTCAGGCTACCAATAACGGCGTCGTAGAGTCGTTGAGGAATGAGAATGCGGTTATGCACGAACTGATACAAAAGTTATGGCAGGCAATGTGCGAGCTCTGCGCGAGCGCACCGCGGTGGAACAGCCCGAGCACAATGAATAGCCCCCGGTGCCGGCCAATGTCCCCATCGTGGACGCACCCTCCTCGATGAAGCGGGCCATAGAGCCAGAAAAGGAGTGAGGCCCCGAAGGCCAGGTACAAGCGGAGATCAGGGACATAAACAGTATGCTATTCGCCATGCAAAGCTCCATCGAAACCTTACATGCAATGGTCACCGAGATAGCGAACAGGACAGCCTACCTAGAGAGAAACGTGCAGATGATCATGCGCCACTCTGTCGTCGTGCAAAACGCACAAGCACCTCTGAACAACCAGGGATGAAGCGGCCACCGGGGGCATCCGGACTTCTCACCTGAATCAACATGGCCAGCGGTATTTCAGGGATAATCATGTGGCAGTGGACTGCCGCAGATTCGCCAACAAGAAGGCAGTCCTGCACCAACACATCAGGCACGCAGCACGCAAACCGGCCGTGATTTTACTACAAGAAACACTCATAGCCGCTCCCACCCTACGGGGCTACAGGGAACACGTCTGCCCGATAGAGAGCAGGGGACTATGCACGCTCGTCAGGAAGGGCCTTACATTTTCGTCGACCACGAACTCGGCGGCGTTCAAGTAGAGCACTCGGTCATGGAACTCATACCGACCAAACACACGAAGCAGATCATATTCGTAATAAATGTGTACACCAACCCGTCCAAACGCTGCCAGAGGTTCCGGGCGCTGCTCCAGAAGGCAATCAACGCAACCGGGTACCAGACGCTGATCACGTGGGGAGACTTTAATGCGCCAGAGGTACATGGGGTTATGGTTACAGCACCGCCAAAGGGAGGAACCTCGCACAAGATGCGCAGGAGCTAGACTTCGTTCTCATCCCAGACCAGGCGTACCCAACGAGACTGGGCAACTCGGTCTCCAGGGACACGACCCCGGATCTGAAGTTCGTCAGGAATGCGGGGACAGCGACCGTCATGTGGAGCAACACGACGGCAGACATGAGAAGCCACCATGTGATCGTTGCGATACACGTCCGAACACCGGAAAGAATGCAATGCAGCACGACACGTTTACGTGTACGGATTGGGAGGATTTTAGAAAGCAGCGCGATCGACAACTTTACGAAGCAGAAGACATCACGGATATCACGCTGCCTCAGCGATCGCCTATGAGAGCACGCGTGTGATGTACGCAACTCATCGGGGAGCACGTTTGCCGTGCATGTGGAAACGTGCGCACACCTCCATGCATGCCTGCCAGCATTTCAGCAGTGACACGTCCTGGCTCGTTATCATGACAGAATGCGGCGACAGATACGAAAGGCATGGGAAAATCAGAAGCGGGATCAAGCTTGTGTCAGCACAGCCTCCATCGCCCTTACGGCGAAAGAAATTAGCTATTTAGATAGCTAGCTGAATTACCGTGTGGAGGAGCCTCCAATATGGGGCGGACTGTTTGTGTTGGTCTCCTTTTGCTGTGCCGATTACTGTATTTAGATTGCACGGCTGTTTGTTTTTGTTTGCAAAACACTTTTTTTAAGTCTAGCATCACGTGTCACCTTCGTTTTTTCTATTTATTACTGTGCAGCGGTAATAAATCTTCAGTTGTTAGTCAGCGCTGTGTTAGTCTACTCCTCTGTTGTCCCGTTATTTGGCGCTGTTCATTTCAGGAATGTGGTGGTCGCCCAATTGAAATGTCGCTCGTTTAATCAATCAAGGCACCCAGGCTCGCTTACGGCCATGGAAGCATTTTTTATAATTGGATGAACATGTTATTATTCCTTTCCAGTGCTAACCCCTCCAACACTGGGGTGGCCCAGTGGCTAGTTTGGCGGTTTCACGCAGCGTTGTCCGCAACTTTGTTCCTGGAACTACTTCCTTTTTGGAGGAATGTAGGAACGCCACCATTCTAATAAGGGCTGTTGGAACTGTAACGATAACTCGTGAGATTTTTGAAGGAACGCCACGAACGGCATTTCTTCTGCCAAAGTTACATCGCTAGGAATTGGCTGTTTTTCGTGACAAGGCTCGAGTACAGAGATCAACAAGTTGCTACTATGTTTCCTTTTCTACAAGCTGGGCAATCTATTCATCCTTCAGAGGAACGGGCTTCCTCGAAGGTCAAAGGCAGAAGAATAACCACTCAGCGCTCCACAGCTTGTGCTTTCTTTCATGCCGGTTGAGCTTACGTGGCGTTCAACGGGTGAATAGCGCCGTCTCGAGAATTCTTCTCATTTCATCGCTTGTCTGGGGAGGCCAGGATGCGCGTCTGGGCGATAGAATTGTTCCCTGCAGGAGAAACGTTTCTATGTCCGAGTGGCTCCGCATGTACCTCGAGAAACCATCCTATTTTGTCAGGCATAATTCCCGCATGAGTGCACGCGAGTCTCGGGTGCGTTTTTGTTTACAGAGTTCCTCTCGCTGTGAGGTCTTTTGAGGGGTCACCGTGATATGAGAATCACCGGATCACCGGGAATTGTTCGGAATTGCAGAATAGCAACACTCAGAGGAAAGCGCAAGCTCATTGTCACCAGTCGCTTAGTTCCTAGGTTTACAATATGATGGATGCAAGACAGTTTTATATGACCCAAGGCGACCAAAGACATAAACACAGAGATGGCTACAGGGACTGAACCATCCAGCGCAGATTTTACCACCTCGTGAGCGCCCGGGAATTTGTTTTGCTTCTGACAGCAAACCCTCACAGCCCAAGCACAAGATGAGATGTCGTGGTACCTGCTGCTAACAGTTGACTACCCGCTGTCGTGCAGATAAAGAAATTGGAGGGACGGAATCAATTCGTCTTCAAATACACAGGTCATTACCCTCAAGCACTTCCGTGGAACGACTCTTCAAAATTACCAAAAACGTGTTCTCGAAAACACGGATTCGTCTGTGTCGCTACAACTTCAAGATGCAACTCTTGCTCAAACGCTTCCGTGGAACAACTCTCCAACATCACCAACAAAGTGTTGTCGAAAAAACGGATTCGTCTGTGTGGCTACAACTTCAAGATGCGAGTCTTGCTGAGCTCAAACAAGGGACTGTTTTCCCACAGATTGTTTTCACTATTTTTGTTCATTTATTCTACTTTTTGTTCTCTTCTGCCATATCCTATAACGTTGTTCTGTAATTACTTTTTTTCTGCTTGAAGATCCAAAGCATCTCTCGTTTTTGTATCACGGCACGTGTTTTCCTGTTTTCTGATTACTTTTTATTTCTTTGCTTTTGTTTCTTTTACTTTCTAGCGTGGAACTTAGTGTCCGATTATATTTTTATAGTGTAAATGTTTTTTTACGCACGGGATTACGCTTCGTGCAATTTATGTGCTTTTCTATTATGCGTATTTTTAACCACAGCAACTCATTTGTGCGTCACGTGCACATACGTGGCTATCCTTGGTTGTTTCCTTTATCTGCTACTCTGACTGTGTTAAGCATACTCCATAATTCTTCTGCGTAGATTTCGTGAGTGACTACGCTGTTGGCTTTTATGTTTTTTCTTGTTATGGTCCTCCTACCTAAACTTGGATTGTGAACCTTGTAGTCATTACTTCTGCTGTGTTTTGTTACTCGCAAATATGTGCTCTACGATCCGCAAGGCTTCACTTTTGTAAATTCCTTACTAAATTCCTTGCAAAGACGCCTATAAGGTATATTTAACAAACTGTAATTTTAAATAGGCATTCATTTTTTTCGATGCTGTTTCTCATGGAAAGACATTTAATTACGTTCCTGAAAGTGGGTGATTTTCTATTTGCATATGGAAGCGCAGTAGCCTTACAGCGCATTGTTAAGACTGAAGTGGAAAGTCACATCTGCTGCACCGATAATAGACATGCACCAATATCGCAGTTAGACATGTGTGGAGTTTGTTCGGTGCTCCCTGAAGAAAAGTTGTCTAGGAGCGTTTCATTCGGTTCTTGTTATCCCCAGATAAACTGCTGCCGTTGGTGTGTCTATTCCATAATGAACGTAGTTCGATGTTAGTTTTAACTTTCTCACTTAATTTTGCCTGAAGAATGGGAAACCTATATTTTTAATAAAAAATCAAATGTAACGTAACGTAACGACACGCTCCAATGCTCGAAGTGGAATTGGAACGCGTTCCTTTCGCAATAAAATAACTTGTTTGAAAATTTGGAAGGAACGAGGAACGAGCTTTCATTCCTGTTTTAGAGGAATGTGTACAACACCGGTTTCCCGGCGTAAAGCAGCTGTGTTCGAGTCCGGGGACTTCCCTACGCACGTTTTCTAGAGGGTTCTCATCGAGGTTTATTGTTTGGTCGAATTTATTTGTGTCACAAAAAACAGCGCTACTTCCGAAAAATCTGGAAAAGAGCGTTCAAAATAACATTATAAAAACAAGCAAAAAAGGAGAAAAATATACAACGCCCTAAATTCCCACAGAAAAGGAAATTTGACGGAAATTCTACCATTAGTCGTGATAATATCACAAATCAGGATGATAGCCTGAGCAAACGTTCCAGCAACTAAAAGCAAGAAAAATGTAAATAAATAAATAAAAAGTGTCTGACAAAATCAAAAATATGTGTTTTGTACACATATCCCGAAAAACGAAGAATAAACGTGGGAAGTCCACAAAACAACATTGGAAAAACGAATACAAAGCAGCACAAATAGAGAAATTGGTTGGTTGCCTTCAATCTCCCAAAAAACACCATTTAGCAACCCTAAAGCACTCAATCACTACATTTGAATAAATTACATCATCGGTGAAAAGCAACAAGGGAAATCTTAAACTATTAAAATAATGATACGTCTCTGTCTATAGTGGTAGCCATATTTGGCGGTAAAGAACTCACACTCTATTCAAGCGTCATGAGAATGCTACGCTTTGGTTCGCACGTCTCTGAATTTCTGCATTTTTTCACGTGATATAAAATTTACTGTTCTTGTACAGCGGTTGTATAAAAAGGAATAAAACAGTCCGTGTTAAGAAAGCCGGTAAATAAATAGGAGTGATCCTTCCAAAGGGTGAGATCCTGTATGATTCTTTTTTGTGCAAATGAGATTTCTAACACCGAAACCCATTTTGAACTGCGAAGCTGTTGAGCAATGCGTTTGCGTATGGTGTCTGGGATGGAAAATACCGAGAAAAGGCCAAGCTCTAGTGCACGCGTGCCTCGACCGCACGTTCCTCAATCTGAGCATACAGTCTTTGTATGATTGGCCAATATCGGACAAAAAATTCCAGCTTTCGCAGCAGCCCTCCAGCTGACCCTCGTCAAGCCAAGAATACCCTCTTAGGAGATGCCAACGTTGGCCACATAAAAATAGCAGCGTTTGCAGTGAGGTGGCGACACGTGCTTCAAACTTGCAAGACACGTCATGGCTTACGCCCCTCGTTTGTTCACCCTCGTTTCGTCGTGTGCATGCACTCTGTACCGAAGAAGAGCTGCGACTTCAATGTCGAACCTCCAGTAGGTGATCATAGAGTACTCATGGCCCGTCCGCGGACAGTTTGCGCAGCCGAGACAGGCCGCCCTTGTAAATGCGAGGGGTACAAAGCATGTCCAACAGACGATAAGTTGCGCTTGCAGATTGGCGTACGAAAACGTCTACCGAAACGGCCAGCTCAGTATAGCCTTGCTCAACGTAAGTCCATTGAAATGCCAGGCTGCCGACGTCAACAACGACTGCACAGTGATAATAAATCTCCCCATTGTGTCCATGAATGATCACCTGAAACACCGTCATTCAAGTCTAGCGCTGGAGAGCAAGCTTTCTTGAATAATGAGGGCAAGATGCACGACAAGGAGAAGCTTTCTCCATGCGAACTTAGTCATATGACAGTGCAAAATTGAAGCTGCCAAAGTCAACTTCAAATGAGCTGATGCCAACAGCCAACTTTCGCGAAATGAAGCCAAGGAAAATGCTTAGCAACCCGAATGTGATAATAAAAAATTCAGTGTCGGCAGTGACTCCATTACAATGCGGACGTTTTTCCCCGTAGTATACTGTACCTTGTCTTGTGTGCCAAGACCCCTATTACTAATGTATGTGGTCTTGGTTGTGTGCCATTATGGAAGTTCATGCTGTAAAGATGGTTGCATCTGCAGTGAGTATTGGAGTAACAACATCGACATAATTCTACCACAGAAATCTTCGCTTTAATAGCGGGTCTGAATGGCTTGTAAATTTTAACTTCATGGAGGCACGGGTGCCCCGTCTATCCCCTGTTCTTTTGCATTTCTGGAACTTTGTTCTACGCGAACATAAAACAATGGCCATATGCGTGGCTTCCTTATTCGTTGAAGGAGCCGAGACTGTAGCCATATCCAGATGATGTGGCGGTATTCCAAAAGGACAAGAAGAACCTCGACAAATTATTATATAGATGTAATTTTTGTCACGTTAGTGATTGTTTAGTTGTTTGGGGTATCATGGAGGTTTTGCTTTGCGGGAAGGTGGCGGGACCATCGCTAGTGTTCAAACTGTCAGCATTTAACAACGTATGGGTACGAGCTAGTTGGTACTCCATCTAAACACCGTATAGCGCAGTAGGCAAGACACAGGACGAAAGGGACACGGACGAGCGCTAACTTACAACTGAATTTTATTAACAACACGAAAACATATAAATAGGAAAGATTATCACGCTCATGTGATCACGAAAGGTTGCGAAGCCACCTCGTCATGCAGGCATAATCAGCAGCGTCCATCCAAGAAAGCCAGCTCCTTCGAGGTCAAAGATATGGACGTCGTGCTTACGCAGTCACCAATCTTCTGCATTTCCGCTGCTTCGATAATCTCCCGCGTGCGCTGATCAGAGTCTCGAAATAGCACAGTGCATGCATCGAACAAGGGTTCACACTCGCCGCATTCGTGGCAATGAATTGCCAGATTGCCCTCTTTTCCTTTCTGCACTTTGTTGTGGTGCTCCCGCAGGCGCGTGTTGAGGCATCGACCCGTTTGGCCAATGTACGCTCTTTTACAGGAGAGGGGTAACTTGTAGACAACACCTTCCGCGCAATGCACGTACTGGTTTTTGTGGTTGACGGAGCATTTAGTCTTTCCCTTATTCACGGGGCACGTTCTGCTGCAGAGACTGGACAGCTTGTCAGGGGCGGACATGACAACTTTCACGCCGGCCTTACCACCAATCCTTTTCAGGTTGTGTGATAAGCCGTGCATGTACGGGATGACCGCTACCTGTTGGTTCTTTTCAGCCACCTGATCACCGTCCTGTCTCAGATCAGTCTGCGCTCGTTTTTCTTTCCTACGGATGGAGTCAGCCACTGCCACGATCAGATTCTCAGGGTAACCTGCTGAGTTGAGGCGACATACTTGCGCGTGAAAACTGCTGTCCGAGAGGTGATGGCATGATTTCTTAAGCGCATTTGTCAGACATGTACTGGCAATGCCTCTCTTTACGAGCTTCGTATGCGCAGACGTAAACGGTAATATGGGTTTTTTGCTTCGGGGTTCGTAACGCCAACACACATGGGAGGGTGAGAATTTCAGGCATAAATCCAAAAACCTCAGGAGGTCCTGTTGAGGCATCTCGTGAGTAACCTCAAGTGGCCTGAGGCATTCTTTAAAAATCCCCAGAGTGCTTGCCACGTCCCGATGAAAGGCTCCCACGTTACTATTCATTACCACCAAAAAATCGTCGACATAGCGAAACACTTTTATCACACATGTGCCTTTCAACTTGTCTGCAACAATCCTGTCCAAATGGGCCATGACGAGGTTACTTAGTGCCGGAGCAACGCAGGACCCAATACACACCCGTTTCTTCTGTATGTAAGTACCCCCATTCCATTGCACATACGTTGACTTCAGGTACAAATTCAACAGCTCCAGAAACCCCTGAACAGAGACACCACATTCATTAGAAAACCGTACTGGGCCAAACCCGTGGATCGCCTCTTCAACACTCGATAGCATCAGGTCATGGGGGAGAGAGTAATAGAGGTCTTTAACGTCTACTGAAAAAGTTTGAAGCCCTCTCCTGAATTCTTCTTAAGAAAATCTATTACTTGCTCAGAGTTTTTTGTGTCAAAAGGGTCATCCATTTTCAACACCCCCAGGTTGCGCTGGAGGAACCTCGCCATGCATCTTTGCCAAGTGTGTCTTGTAAAGTGTGTACGCTCCTGTAAAAGAGCGTACATTGGCCAAACGGGTCGATGCCTCAACACGCGCCTGCGGGAGCACCACAACAAAGTGCAGAAAGGAAAGGAGGGCAATCTGGCAATTCATTGCCACGAATGCGGCGAGTGTGAACCCTTGTTCGATGCATGCACTGTGCTATTTCGAGACTCTGATCAGCGCACGCGGGAGATTATCGAAGCAGCGGAAATGCAGAAGATTGGTGACTGCGTAAGCACGACGTCCTTATCTTTGACCTCGAAGGAGCTGGCTTTCTTGGATGGACGCTGCTGATTATGCCTGCATGACGAGGTGGCTTCGCAACCTTTCGTGATCACATGAGCGTGATAATCTTTCCTATTTATATGTTTTCGTGTCGTTAATAAAATTCAGTTGTAAGTTAGCGCTCGTCCGTGTCCCCTTCGTCCTGTGTCTTGCCTACTGCGCTATACGGTGTTTAGATGTCAGCATTTGGCACATCGGGGCTTCTTCTTGGGGTATCCCAGAATACCTGTCAGGGTAGCTGCGATTACGTGGAATCCCAAAAGGTTGGCGTCCACAAAAGAATAAGAAGCGTGGCCAAGTAATGTCTGTTTTCGTGTGTGCCACCGTTTGCAACCTATATCATGCCGTACCTGTTTCACGTGCTTCCGGTCCATCATTTCGTCATCGTCGTTGGTGGGTTGAAGTAGGAGCAATGTTTTTTAGGCCAGTTTGGAATGGTGGGGGTGGGTTATGTGATATTTATATTCGTGAGCTTTGTGCCCGGTTCTTATTTGGACAGCATGCGACTTTAAAAGTGGTGGTCGGCTATCAGGCAATGTTCAACTTGTTGTTGTCTCCGTACCCCATGCTTCAACTTCAACTAATCCGTTTATGATGGTTTTTATGGTAGTGCTAATAATGTTGCCACCGTTCATTGTCGCGTCTCCAGAAGAAAAGTGAAAAGTGTATTATTACTTGAGGCAACAATAGGGAGGTAGTGGGCTGTTTCAAATTTCTAGCATTGCGGTTTTTCCTGGAGTATATACTGTTACGAAAAGGACTTACTAAAGACATGAAAGATAATCTAGTTCTCCGGGCTTGTGTGGCGATACTTCTATGGATCTCTCCTGTGAGAAACGCTTTGACTCCAGTTAGGAAGGGAGCCGTCTTAGCATCCGTGAAAAGCTTTTTTCAATCCACAGAGTGGCGTTGTACCCGTTGAGATGTGGATACAGGAGAAAGACTTGTTTGTTGCCGGTCCGTTTGTGCAACAAACCGGAAACGGTTCATCGCGTTCTTACGGAGTGTGTGGTCCTGACCTTTCTCTAAGATGTGTATGCAGAACCTTAAAAACGAGAAAAAAACCTCCCCGTCTCCCCACAAGGCATATTATTTATTTACGTACCTAGCGGCAAGAGTGTGTAAGATGTCCTCATCATGATTCAAGGCTTACATGCTATTTGAAGATCGTGGATAGCGGTGCGCCACACTGACCGTCCCTCCCTGACTGTGAGAAAATAATTTTCATAACGTACCAGTAATTCACTAAAGTGCATAATTTACGGGAGTCTAATATGGAATGGTTGCGTGTCCCAGAATAAATGCGCGCTGTTAATATTTATTTAAAATTATTCCGTGAGCCGCAATCCGGCCAACACTTTTAACCTATCCGTGGCTTGTTCTATGTGCAAAATAATAATAAAAACAGCGTCCGATTTGCGATAGCACGTAGACGCCACCTTCAAACGCAAAAAAACGAAGTTCGATGGCGGCTGCGGAAAGCACTTTTTTCATGAGGAGCATGGCATTCCTGTGCGCACACCAATTGTGTACAGGTACGTCTTGATCTGCGTTTTTTTGTCATGTCGCCATCAATGAGACCTTTGCTAAAAAGTAATTTATAATATTGTTTCGCCGAACGAACGTGCGAACACTTGGAACACGTAAAACCAGTCAGCCATAAATACATTTTGAAGATTGTGAATATTCTTGGTGCATGCTTTACCCATCAATGCAAAAAATAAATTCTTATGCGCGCCAGCCAACTAGAAAAATTTCCGATGCAGAAAAACGTTATGAACAAGGTCACACGTGTGTTCGTGCTCTATCATTCACAAAATTTTCAAAAAAGGTACATCTGGGAAGTGCAGATGTATCATATTGTACGTATTTTCATTCTTTCGTTCTCCCTATCCAACAAGTCTAATAAACACTTGCTTGTGAACGTTTTCTGTGGTCCTTCCTTCGTGCTGTTTATGCCCAGTTTCAATATAGTGGGCATTTCTGTAAATTGAAGAAAGTTAGGCTTGCGTCATTTAAAAATACGTCAATTTTCGGCATTCTAACAGTTACCTATATGTGTTGTGTTTTGACCGTAGAGTATACGGCAACATAGCCAATTTTTTTACTGCTGAAACCGATTCTTCAGGAACACGCAAAGTCCTCAAAGTCAACAAAGTGGAAGGTAAGCATCAAGAAATTACCGATTAGAGCTGACATTAGAGCTAACCAGCAATTCTAAATTATAAGTAACCTCGCTATCCATAAGCGCACCCTTGCCTAGCTGTATTTACTAAATTTCTGTACGTGTTACGCATAATATTTCATGCATCTGAGAAAATAATAGTGTGTTCGAGATTAGGCTTGAACTTTGATTTGAAAGTCGGTAACAACAGGAACTTTATTGATGAAATTTAAAGCCGATGATGCTTTCCTACTGCAAGTTAAGAAAAATACCAATCTTGTTATGAGCACTCAGACCTATCATTTGCAACTTACATCAAACGAAGCCCAAAATATCCTGACGCACACTAAAGGCGAATGTCACGTGACATTATTACATACACATGAAAATTTGATGGTCAAGTTTTTTTTTCAGATAGGCAACTGATCAAACGTAGTCAGTATATTTGGCCGATTTCTCATGAAAACTTGCGAAAGTTATCGTAGTCTCAATATTAACCCACTGTGTAAAATTGATGTGCATTGTATAGCCCTGTTCATCGTTGGCACGAACTTTTAGCATATATACGAAAGCGCCAAATCGAAGATTGGCATTAATTGTTGATGTTGTTCAAAAACCAATATATAATTGCAGAGATATAGTGAGAAAAATCTCCAAGAGTCTTGATTGTCATTATTGTTAGATAATGATTGTTATCAGCTAATGTCACTTTTACAAATTATATGCCAAAACAGGCCGAAATGACGTTTTGTTTAGCGCGCAAATAAAAGTTGCAACATCGTCTTTTTTTGTTGTAGCGGGATGACCCCGATAACATAAATTAGTTTCACTGTTCTCTGACTGAGTGTCAGAGTGCTAGTGACTGAAGCTTACAAGAAATTTAGCCCATGAACTTCTCTCCGTTACCATGAGCTTGTCCGTCGTATGTAACAATTTGGCTAGCTATTAAACGGCCATCCTAAGGCGGAGAATTGTGTACACAATGTTGAAGGTGTTGTTTGCATATGTCGGGTAGACTAAGTACAGCATATTTAGCTGGCTGGGGTTGTATTTTAAATAGAAAACCTTTGCGGGAAGGACAGAACCAAGACGACAGAACATGGGATCGTCCTTTTTTTCGTCTTGTTTACGGACTTTACGCAAAGTTTTTTTTTAAATATATACACCACTTTATATTCACTGGGAAGGTGGTTGTATCTCTGAGCCAGTGTTGTAAGGAACGACTTTCCAAGGAACGGCGTTCATGGAACTCGTTTCTTTTAGGATTAACGAAGGAACGCCTCCGTTTCATTAAGAGTGCGTGGAACTGTAACGGTAAATTGTTACGTTTACAAAGGAACGGCAGAGGGAGTCGCGTTATTTTAGTAAATGTGCCACCGCCAGTTTTTGGCTTTTTCCAATGCCAACGCTCTAGCGCTCTGACGCTTGTACAACAAGCTACATGCCACTAATGTCTTTATATTTTTATAGGCAGCCCAATTTATCCTCCCTTCCGCAGAACGTGCTTCCTCGAAGGTCAAACACGGAAGAATAACCACATAGCGAGTCGCAGACTGTCGAACAGGCTGCACCGGATGCGCACAGCCTTGTCGCTATATCGGCTGCAGATGCGCATGAGAAAGGTGTTTCAGAGCCCCTTTCATTCGTCTTCTGCCGTTACCTGTTATTTTTGTTACAGGGGAACGCGAAAGCCGAGCAGGAGAAGACTTCACGGTGTTCATCGCCCATGTGTTATCTCCAGTACAGGCACCCATGCCAGCCGAAGGGCCGTACTAGGCTTCTGTGATGTCTGTCAATGGACACCTGGGTCGCCGGCGTTGCGCTAACCGCGTTTAAAAACTACGCAGAAGTTTTCCTCCTAGTATTCCTTGAATATGTCTGCTGCCTCCCAAAGTGAGGCGAGAGCTATCGCATCTGATGGACAAAAGCAACCCTGAGAGCTGCAAGCCCAATCTTACCTCGGACTATATATCACCCTAGGACGTGGACATGGCACTCGAACGCTCCGCCGTATACTTCCTCACGGACAGAGCGTACCATCGTTTTGGTGATTTGCCCACTGCCAGGTTTGCTTTGATAATTGGTTTTTGAATTCGGCTGGGAGTTATTCTGCCGCCTTTCATTCGCATCATTTCAGTGCGAGGACTGTGGTGTATTGTTACAGACCGGCTCCGACCAGTGCTTCAGCTGTGCTCCGATGGCGAGCAGAGTAGCGTATACTAAAGTCGGGTTACCAACTGTCCACTATGATGCGGGACTGTCCTCACTTTTTTGAAACGTCCCGAGTCCCGCGCCGTCCCTTTCCGGACAGCTATATTTCCCGGATTTTCACCGCGTACCACCCAGTTTGGATTTTTTGTGATCCAAAGCATTCTCCACAAGGCGCATCACGCTCCGGAATACAAAGTCAGCGTGCGCTTGTCCAGACAGAGATTCAGGTAAAGCCGACTGCCACATGAAGTGCGACAAGAGTTACGAAGGCATTCTCCAGCGATAGCAATTATTTCGAGCTAGCGTGTAGCAAGGTGAAATACTATTTCAACAGGATGCAACAGTAAAAAACAATGGATATGTCTGGAAGGTACGGCCGTAGAGAAAAAATTATTCTGCGCCTCTCTAAGTTAGGTTACACTACGCATCGCACCGCTACCGCCTCGTCCCGGCTTCGATCATTGAAGACTTGGTAACTCAAAGCTGGTAGCTGATTACGTGCGCATAGCTCCTCCGTTCCGACAACGGGATCCTTGAGGCCAAACTTAAAAATTGTAGCATAAAGTTACATCAGACATGGCTGCGGCAAACAAGGCAACCATGAACTCTACATCCGGCAAAGTAACACTCGCAAGCTCTGTAGTTGACGCACTGGCTCCGATGCTCACGCTTGCGAGAATTTAAGGAGCAAACCGCAACGGTCAAAGTTGTGCGCACGGAACCACAGAGTATTTCAATGGCCGTCAAACAAAATAGACACCAAAACAACCACTGTCCGTGGAGAGCGCGGATTGTATGCTAGCACAAGCCTATGATCGCATGCGGAGGCAGTCTGCTAAGCCTGACGGACTGAACCAACTTATTCTCAAGTACAACAAGGTGGTACTTTTAAGAGCTTTGGTTGTAGGGCTCTTCAGCATTGCCAACGAGGTATTGACGAAAAAACGGGTTCGTCCGTCCGACCCCAAAATCTGGATGCAGCTCTTGCTCAGTTCAAACAAAGGACTCTAATAGGCTGCGAAAGGTATTGTGGGCATTTGTTTTCCACTGCCACTGTTATATCGAAACAGTATTCAATAAACGCCTATGTACGCTTCGTTTCCGTGCGATTTCTTGTGCAATACTTTTACATTTCTATTCTATTTGAACACCTGAAGCGCAGTATACTGACTGCGCCTTCGAAGTCCAAAGCGGAAAGCGCCAGATGTGTTGCGCTTGTAACTGACGAGCACCGCACTTGCAGTTAAAAATTACTAGAATATGTCCCGTGCTCCGTAAAACATTCGCGTAAGAGCAGTATGTTGAACTCTTTTCATCTCCAGATATTCTGCTGTCGATTCTGTTCATATTCGTATTATATAAGTAGTCTGAAGTGTGTGTTAAATTGTTACTTCATTTGACCTCAGGACTGGCCGACACCGCAATTAAATTTTTAAAATTTGTAACGCAATGTAACGACACGTTACAATGTTCGAAGTGTAACGGGAACGCGCTCCTTTCTCAATATAGAAACTTTTAACGGGAACGCGTTTCAAAATTGGGAAGGAACAAGGAACCAGGTTTTGTTTCTATTTGAAAGGAACGTGTACAACACCGCTCTTAACTTTGCGCAGCGCTTCCCCGTCACCGCTACTTTGTGGTCACAATAGAATATTGGTGCTACGCGTCTCCTTTGAGCATAAGGTGATGATTTTGTTTGAAATGTCGGAGCTCAACCTTCCCGTTGTTATCCATATTAAGTCAAATGTTTTTTGGCGAGAAGGTTTGCTAGTTTAGAAATAAAATTTAGCGCAGCAAAGGCAACGGCAGCAAAAGGACAGGACGGGCACTAACTTTATGAGTATTTACTTTCTGCCTAATGGCACACGTGTGCGAATAATAGGATAGGCAAGTAAAGCCTTCGAAAAAAGTTTAGGACACGAACACTTTTTGCACAGATTGACGGACACGGGTCGCCTCGCAATCCTCTTCCTTTTGGTTGATGTGAAAAATCGCGCAGCTTCAGCAGTGGTGCAAGGCCGTAGACACAGAACTAGCTGCCCCTAACCTCCCCGGAGACCCCGCTGTTGCACATTACATGGATTGGCCGCGGAACGTTATCCCTGACTGGCAGGCCCGAATCATTCTGTCTGCTGGCTATCACAACTCCAGGATTGTGGACCGCCTTTACATGCACTAGGACCTGCGGCTAAATCCAGAGCCAATGTCATGAGTAACAAAAAGGAAACAATGACGCGCTCACAGACTGCGATTACACCACAACCGAGTACACGCCACGCCGCTTTAATAACCGTGGGGACCAATTTCCGATGTCTACCAAGAGAAGGATTATCTTTGCTTTCCAGTGGAGAGTTCACTTTTCACTGTTTGAAAAAAGATACTGCTACTTGAGATGCTGTGACGGCCCTAATTGTGTTCAGACTTTTTGTTTTCAGCACTTGCGGCATACGCTGCCATTTTTTGCAGTGCAAAGACAAATATAAACCGGTTCCGATTTACTGCGAAGCCGTCCACGTCTAGCACTCACACCCCGCAATTTGATTCTACTAAGCCACTGTACCCCGCAGCCGCTCCGGGGCTCCTTCTCGCCACCCACAAACCCTCTTTCTCTACGTTCTTCCCCTCGCCACAAACTGTGCCTATTACACAAGTTGCGCAGTCAGTGTACAACGGCGGTAGGACAACAATCAGATGGTTGCGGCGAAACAATAAAAGCCCCAATGGGCGTAAAAAGCATTCAGAAGCACACGTCAAAGAACATGCAGCACCTTGCGGTGCAGCCCGAATTCCACCTCGGTGAGAAGCTGCGAATTCCTCCTGGTTTTTACAGTATCGTCCCCAGTATAAACGCCCAACTGAGCCCACACTTCATGTTGAAAATTTCAGAGCCAAATTTTTGCCGCTGTGCTTCACGCCTACTAAGCGAACATCATCAGTTGTGGGTTAATCAGTGCACATTTGGGGGTGCAAAAAGAGAGGCCGGGACACACATTTGGGATTCATACCAATAACGATGACATGCCAGTTCTTTGGGGGGGGGGGATTGAATCATCTAAGCCTTACGGCTGAGTGCAGCCTGTCAGGTGTTATGCGTGGCCTAGTGGAAGGGATTGGGGTTGGTGTGGAAACCGAGAGTAATATGCTGACTACGTGGCAGGCAAAGGAAAACGACACGTTTGTTCGCTAGAATAAAACTCAAGGCCTTTCACGTTTTAATCATGTTCTATGTTGTCGTTTCGAGGAAAAATAACGGGAATTCCAGAAACTTATGCCTGAACAGCTGCGTGAATGGTCGTCGAAACAACTGAAACCCGCAGCTGCAGCTTTTGCCCCATAAACTTCTACCTGGATGTACAGAAGCAAATCATTTCCGGATGAAGAGCAACTTGTCTGATGGGAAAGACCGACGTGAGCCAGTATTACTGGTTCACCAAGAAGTGCTTATCGAGTGAAGTTTTTGCATGTTCTGTCACTTCTATGCACACCAACATAAATGGTTAACGGTTCGTTCGTCAGGCAGTGGGAGTGCAGGAAGGGGGATTAAAGCGCAACTGTACACTTCACCACTGCCTGATGACATTACCGTTCTGCTGGCGGGAGGTTTCAACGAAGGCGTCAAACGGCCCGCTCCAACCTGTCATGTGGGTTACACAAAGACGAAGATGCCTAAGACGCGGCACAAAAAGACAGTTCCATGTTTGACAGTTACTACAATGCTCAGATCCTTTCAAATTTTATTCAGCGCTTTGGATAGGAACTATACTCAATCCCAAATTACTAAAACTCAAGTTTTCTTTCGGGCACCCCATGCATTTCGAACAGCTTGATGGTCGTGAATCTTGACAGAGTGCAAGGGCGCTAATTTTGAGAGAAAGGTCCCGATTTTTTATTCGGTCGTTCATCCGTCCGCCACTTTTCACCAATATAAACCTTCACGCAATCTAACGGCATCTCAAAGACAACACTTTAAAAACAGTTTACGCAAACGTTTCCGTTTTTGTCATTGCATCTTTTGCGGTGCTTTCTTTTTGGATGTGTTTGCCCGTGTATTCCGATAAGTGTATACAAGGGTAAGAACACCAGCGGACCTTACACACTGTCGCTAACATTTTAGATGTTTTTGAATACCCAATATGCACCCAAGTCCGCAAATGAACCTAATATGGGCATCGGCACGTGCTGGGGTAGAGGGCAATGATGCGGCACACGATTGGGCTCATCAACACAGGAGCCAGGACCTATTCGGTCGACTCATACCTCCGAACTTGCACTGGCACCCGTTGTCGCCATACAGCGGCATTGTTTATTACTAGATCGAAACTCGTCAAGCATATCCAAACCTCTCTCGCCACTTTACTCCACAACACTCAAACACTCACACTAATAAAAACTTATACTACGCGCACTCCAAACAGATTGCCCACATACACCCCAGAGACTTACTCGTGCCCACCAATCTCCATGTTAACATTGATAAAACCAAAGCCGCACACATAATCTGGGCTTGTCCGAAGGCACCATATACTTTAATTAAGGGTCATAACGACTGGGAGGTACCTCTGTCTAGCAGCTACCCGGAGGCGTATAGGCGTTTCCTAGTCAGCCCAGCAAAGTGACGTGTGGCGCCATCTAGGGGCATGTTTCAAGCTATGTCGACGTGCATGTGGACCTCAATTTAATCGCTCAGAACCGCTTGGTCTTGTAGTGTAGTAGTTCCCCTCCTGCGAAGCAAACATCCTAACCCGGGTTCAAATACCGTTACCGCCTTTTTTTTCAATTTCAAGGGTTTGTCATATATGAATATTAAGTTTGGTATCACATATGTAATCTATTTGCACCGTAAGGATCCCCAGGTTGTCAAAGTAATTCGGAGTCCTCCCCTGTAATGGCCCTCGTAGCAGAACACGTAGCTTCGGCGTGAAAAGCAACACAAAAATATGTCGTCAAATGCGTTGACCGTTGCGCTTAAGTAAAAACAAAAAAGAACCAAAAAATGCCGACAGCAATACCTGATTGAATTTAAATGGCATAACTGAATTTGCATCACTCTATGCAACAACCATCGATGGCCTCGTACAACTTCAATTCTCCCTCCAGGCGCTTCAGGGCGCCAGGGTTACATAAAACATTACGAACCATGCACCAAGCTAATTAAAATATGATTACACACCGCCATGCAGGCACAATTTCTAATCTCCTCTTTTTCGTTATTAAATTGTGCTCTGTCGCACGCATTCCATAGGACTGGAGTGAGTCGATCGTTGTAGTACCATTTCCAAAGCGAGAAAAAGATGTCTCCATTCTGTCTAGTTATCAACCCGATGCCAAGCTCAGCAGCCTAAGCCAGCTAATTAAAAGGATGATTATTACAAGACGAATTTCTTCGAATACCACGCCATCCTCGATAGCTACCAGACAACATTGCGGTCAGGCAGATGCATAACTTACCACTTGGTAACCTTGGAGTCACGCATTAAGGCTGGTTTGTTAAGAAGCAAGAATGAACATCTATATTTTCGATAAAGAAAAAGTGCATTGCACTGCTTTGCGTTTTCGTAACTTCCGTGAGCTGAAATCCGTACACGTAAACGTGCTGAACATGCTACCAAAGTACTTAGAGAGAAAGAAAGAGAAAGAGAACGTTTATTACAAAAAAGGATTACAAACATATTAGTATGCAGACGAGGGTCCCAGAGTCAACTGACTGAAAGGGGACCCTCGATTACAAATACATCAAACGAATTGTGTAGAAGCAGCAAATGGGCGAAAGAGCCCAACAAATCAATATGCAGTATAAAACAGACACGAAATTAGCATTTTATGTACAAACATTCGAAAGATAGCTATAATTGTAGATATCTTATATAAAAAGTAAAAAAATCAGTTCGTAAAGGACACAAAGGAAGCAAAGGCACATGAGAACATTTGGTATACCGTAAGAATAAAACAGAGAACAAGAGCCTAATTACCGCAAAAGAAAACCTCTACGGTTTTTTTTTAAAGCAACCAAGTGATGGGCATGATTTCACAGCAGTAGGCAAATTATTCCAAAATTTCACAGCTGAAAAACAAGTAGTTTTCTTACCGTAATTAGTATGAACAGGTGGCAGTAACAAATTGTTATTACTTGAAAACCTGGTTACGCTTTTACTGCGTAAAACACTTACATCAAAGAGATCATAAGAGAGGTTACAGTGCAATAATTTGTAAAAACGAATACCTAAGTTATATTGAAACAGCCCATTAATTGATATTATATTATTCTGATGTAGAAGTCGTGAGGCGGAGGAACGACATGGGCTGAATGTTATAATGTGAATACACTGGTTTTGTATATGTTGAACAGATGAAACGTGAGAGGAGTAAGTGTTGCCCCATGAAACAATACCATAATGAAAATGACTGTGAACAAAAGCGAAATATAAAGACAACAGGGCTAAAAGCAAGACTTAAACAATATCACTCTAAGCGTATTTTTCTAGTAGGAGTAGGCGCAACACCTTCAAAAGTACACACACAAGAACACGTTTGTCAGCAAGGCAGGTTACTGATAAAAATACTTTTCATAATTAAGATGAACACTTTTCGAAATGAATTGCCCCCAGCAGTTTTTGATTGCGTATAGGTAGATGATATTCATATCAGCTTAAAGTCTTCTAGTCATTCTATTGGAGTGGAAGCTGCAAGTGGGTGCGAACCAGCTTTCCACGCGGGCTGAAGAGAATGGCCTGAAGTGAATACCGAAAACTGCGCGCTTGGTCTGGAGCAAGACTGGTATAAGGCTGTGAAAATTTTAGTTTGAATGGTGCGGCCATTCCGGTCAGGAAGGAACATGAACTTTGGGATTTAGCTAAGCGGCACGATTAGTTTATTGCACACATAAAGCAATAAAGAGTAGCTTCTTTGATGCAATTAACGTAGTAAAGGTGTGGCCCTCATAATCACGGTCATCCCACGAACACTCGGCAGTTAGCGAAAACAAAAAATGCCGTGCCCTCGTGTTTGCGTGCCTAACGGTGACCGCAAAGCGTCCCCAGCACACTTCGGTGAAGCCAATCATAACCACGTAGAGAGATTGGTAAACATTGACAAAATAATTCCAGCGTTCGCCATATTCATGGCAAAACTTTCTCGGAACGGCAAACACACGTAATAGCACACGCCCCTCCAGGACGATGTCCAATCATTATCACTTCCAAGAAAACGAAAGAATTCACACTTTAATAACATTTATGCAGTAAAAGTCATTGCCCTGCGAAGAAGCAAATCGATTACAATCATGGACACACGTCCGTGATAGTTTTGAAGGTTGCGTACCTGCAAGACTTAAATAATAGTGTGATCTACCTCGATTTTTTTATGCTCGACTAGGTTGGCTAGAGAACATTGTGACATAAAAATACCATTTCTTTGAAAATCACTTAAACATAAAGCAACAATATCCTGATCGCGTCCGGTACGGGGAGACGGAAATTGAAGCAAGCCAGCAGCCCAGAGCAGTGACATCTGGGGGGGGGGGGGGGGGAACAGATAGTCGTCGTATTGCGAAGATCACACGGCAAGACACGTTGTTGATGTGCTAAAAGCCTAATGTTACAATAATTTATTGTACTTATGGGCTACCGCTAAACTATATATCTAGTAAAATAAAGAGTTCGGAATTACAGTTGAACAACATTCTAAACTAAGTAAAATCTTGCGCTTTGTGTCAGTGTTTCTTATCTTGGTTGCATAACACTTTGTCACATAAACAATCAGCGGCCCAAAATTGCTTAGCGAATGCGTTTTTTTTGGGGGGTAACCTGGGAGTTCAGTTAGTGGTACTGTGGGGTGGCGCCTGCCGGAATCGAAACTTTGGAATATGTCATGCGGCGTGCATTCCACAGCTTGCGCACGTAGGACTTTTTAGTGAAAATACTAAATAATTATTCAAACTTAAAAATTATTGTTAATGTAGTAGTAGATGTACGCATTCTCCGCGCAATGCACCCGCCATTAAGTAAATTGGCTTCATCTTGCAGAAGAATCTTATGAAAACACAGTACTAAAACTTTCACAAATAATGGAGGCGCTTAGCCCTTACCAGATCATAGAAATCTTAGGAAGACGTTTTTCGAGAGTAGTTAACTAAATAACCTATTTTGTCGGCAGTGCTTCCATTGAACCACTTCGTTTGAAATACTTAACTTTATTGCGAGTGGTGCAAACGTTTCTCCGTGGCAACAAATACTGTGTACATCAGAATATTCGGGTTTCTTATTGGGTAACATCGAATCTGAGACACATTTTTACGTTCAGCACATTCCGTTTTCATAGATATCGGCTGACATGTTGTTTCCGCAGTTACTTTAAACCCAAAAAATAATGGATTGATTGTAGGATTTAACGCACCGACGCAACGCAGGCGATGAGGCGCGCCGTAGTGGAGGGCTCCAGATTAATTTTAACCACTTGGGGATTTTTAACCTGCGCCGAAATCTCGTGCACACCGGCGTCTTCGCTTTTCGACTCCATCAGAAAAGCGGCCGCCGCGGCCGGGAATCGAACCCGCGAGCTCGTGCTTAGCAGCGAAACGCCTTAGCCACTGAGCCACCGCGGCGGGTAAACCCAAAAAATAGCTTTTACCAGAGTTTTCGTTTGATATATATACGGGATGTGTCATATCTAATATAACTCTCATGTAAACTCAGAGACTTTCATAATATATAAAATGCGTTAATATTACTATCATAATGTACGGCCGTACACTGCTTTCTCAACCCTTCAGGAGGAAGTTTCGCAAAATCGGACGCTTTGGTGTCTTGATGAATACGGTGCTATATTGCAAAACGCATACAGCAGTAAGTAAAACGGCTACGAAAACTGGTTCTTTTGATATGCAATATTACAAAAGATTGGACTCATATTGGCCATGTTGGAACAATGTGAATATAATCAAACCAAACATTGCTGTATTTCTTATGGTCCAAATCTACAGTTAAGATTTATTCGGTTCTATAAGGTCGCTTCGTGGACTACCAGTAATGTTAGTTTATCTTTAGTAATACTTGTATTCCACTAAAAAACATCCATTTAGTCATACGATTGATGTCCTGTTTGAAAGGTGTTACAAAACATCGCTTTCACGGGACGAAGCATCTTGCAACTGCTACGGGCCCCTTCATATAAGTGTTTACTTTCGAAGAAAAGAGCGACTAGCAATTTTATTAAGCCCATTCTGGGAGTTAAACATTCATCACTGCTTTTAACTACGTCCTAAGTTTCATTTACCTCTCATTAAAAAAAACTACTCGCTCACGAGACAGTATAGTGAAATCTTTTGAAAGAAAAAAAGACAATGTTTCTCTATAAAACAAATTCTCAAACATGCCAGTAACTTAAGCAAGAATTCAGGTTGTTCCCACACCGATGAATTTTTGATGCATAATCGCATTTTAGAGCTTTCTGCCGAGTGAATTTAGGTCGCAAAAAAATGCAGCTACTGTATTGGGATCGCCGTTGGCTCGTCAAAGCCGGAGTGATATGCAAACAAAGGCGAGCTCGGTTGCGTTATAAAGAGAGTTGGATTTACGTACAGTTCGACAAACGAAGCTGTGAAATCTCATGTTTCAATTCCAGAGCACGCGGAATGAAGTCTATAAATCCTTGTGAAAAGTTTGAGAATGATAGCAGACTACTACCATGTTAAGTTCGAGCCCCTCACTAAAACCGCACGCCAACTACATATCTTTCAGTGGGGTTAGCTTGTTTACTGTATTGTGTTTGTTTACCCGCTGGCCGAGCAAAGTTAGGTAGGTGCAAGGGTCGTAAGGTGAAACCGCGGAGGCTTCTTTTTATTTGCCGGGCTTCTGTGTCCACCCGACAGCCGGTCCCGGACACGACGGATACAAACGCGTCGGTCACTCCATAATAGCTAAAAGTGATAGCAGCTTTCCTAAAAGGATTTTGTTGCGCTCGTTTGAGAAGCCGGTGGATGGTGACCGTTGATATTTCAATGACCGCGATTACCGCCACGAATGTCCCAAAAGCGGACAGGAGCTGATGGTCGGTCAGGGGGTCAAACGTTGGGTCAGGCATAGGAAGAGGGGACCAGACGTTCTGTCCGTGACAGCTGCACTGCTCAATGTTACTGGACGAAGTTCCCGTTCATCACGTCTGAACCTGGCGACTTTGTGGATGGGATGCGTCAATACGTAGGCGACTTGGTTTTGTTAGGCGCTTCACGTCTCTACAAAGGAAAGGAATTTTAGTTGCGTAGGGCACAGTGGTCGGCGCGCACGGTATGACAATACTTCAGGACGTGCTGCTCGGCAGCCGATTCCCGTTGTTAGGTCTGCTTTCAATTGGTCGGTTTTCGTTTCTCTTATATTTGTATTTCGCGGAATAACTTTCGAATTCTGTATGAGCAGGAGAGAGGTGGGTCATGCGACTATTTTTTAACCCACCTAGCTTTATTTGTCACGGTGGACTATCAGTGCCCTAGTGTAGGCTAATCAATGAGCAATCCTCACTGTCAAATTGTTACATCCCATTTGTGGGCGCAGTTTTGTTGGTAAAAACGAGCCGTTTGACGTTTTCGGGTGAGACAGAAAAAAGAAGAGAGAGCGCGGCTAGCCGCGCTCGACGCGAGCATGCCCGATTTCTTCTATGCGATCATGAACCTTGAAACTTGTAAATACGTTGTGTTTATAAAGTGTACGTATTGTACATTTTGAGTTTACTTGGATTCGACCATCGTCAGCTATGTGCCGTCGGCCAATGAGCTAGTGACTCATCTTTTCAGAAATCATCTCATCGGATCATCGGATCGATTGTTCGGGCATCGGCGACCGTTCCTCTTTGAATTTAACTGGTGCCGTGACCAGGATCGGTCGACATGGCTTGCAGCGGATGACGGGGAAGTTACTCCAATGGGGGAGCAACATCTTGTTGAGAGGCTACAGGGAGCAGACTCTCTAGGATACAACGGCGACATGAAGCCAGAGTCCGGGACGGGTTTTTGGTAGTTGACCCGGGGAATCAGAAGCTTCATGCTGCAGCGGTGAGGACGACCTCTAGCACGGTAGGGAGCTGCATAGTCCGCGGCCGCACCGGGTGTCAGCGACGGCAGGTGTTCGAGGGCCCAAGCCGAAGTTCGCAAGTTGGGGCAACAATTTCGGCGAGAGGTCCCAGAGAGAAGACGCCCCACAACAGCGAGTTTACTGCGGACCGGGACAGAGCTGCATTATCTGAGGCAGCACCGGGATCCGGCGATGGCACGCGTCAGGGCCGCCGCCCGAAGAATTCAAACGAGGCCTCGAGTAGGAGAGACAGCTTTGTGCGAGGCTAAAGGAGCACGGCTCCAAACCAAGCACCGAGAGTGGCACAGCGGCCCTCCCCCCGAACAGCGTGCCGACAGCGGAGGCAAAGTGAGTCCCATTTTCCCTTCTCCTTGGCCCGACTACTGCTGTCCAAGAATATTAGGTGGGAGTTGCGGTGCGCGTCATTCAGGGTAGTTGATTCTGAGTTGGGTAGCCCAAAGCTTCCACAATGGCAAGGGTTTATTTGCTTAGGAGATAGAGAGGCGAATGTCTGTAACCGTAGCGGCGATCGTGGAGCTCGAGCAGAAGATTGCCCAGGCAACTCGAGTTTAGATCAGCGGCTCCCGAGGGAGGCAGAGCTGGGCAATATTGCGAAATTCTAGCGCTTGTGCATACCGGACACACTCATGTCTCCGCGAGGTTTCTCCCTGTGTAGAAACGCCTGCCCCCAAACGAGCGTCTACCGCCGTCAGGCTACGCATTTTTAAGGATCTCATGGGAGGGAGGTGTTGAGGGCGATTCCGCAGCGCATGTTATGGAACCCGAACCAGAGATAGGCGCGCTGACGGGCGAAGTTTTGGTGCCTGTCTTCGAGCGTAGTTCCGAACCGCAAAGCCGGGGTGGCGAGAGAGCGGAATCAGTTGGCGGGGTAGTGCAAGAGAGCATGGTCGAGTGGCTGAAGGACGTTTGCGAGCCGGATGATCAAGGAAGTGGCGGTGCTGCACGGCATGCGGTTAAAGATAAGGAGCGTACGTGCGTATCAGGGGAACGAGTGGCATAATTGGGTGTGTCGCGAGGTTATTGTTTTCCCGTTTCTGATCCGCCGAGTGCCAAAGGGCCGGAGTTGAGAGTTCGTCAAAGGGGTGCACCTAATTGTATGCGAAGCACGGTACCGCTGCCTCCACACGCACGTGGGAAAGCCTGTGATAAGTTCGGTGATGGCAAGCTGAAGTGGCCCTTCCGGCCTAGAGTACTAGAGTGGCCCACTACGATTTCGGGGAGGCCCAACGGCAAATCTCCTCTACGTGGGCGTTCTAGGCACCGGGGCTTGTTGAATTCTGAGCTCTGGATTTTCGGTTTCAAGCGCTCTAGCTCTTAATCGTCTGCTCTTCCTTTCCTCTGATCCGCATAAACCGTCACTGCTAAGGTGGGCGCCATACTTAGGTTGGGTTGCGCTCATTCATACAGCGTCGCTCGCTTCCAGGTGCCGGATAGAGGGAGCATGTGCGATGTTCGTGCGTAACACTGCGCCCGTAATGCCTGCCCGGGAAAAGAAATGAACTTGCAGTACGCTGCAAGACCAGAGCAACTGAAACGCTGCAAGTCTGAAAAATCTGTGTTGCGCATTCGGAAAGAACGTTCGTCCGCGAGTGCATGAATGGACGCTGCATGTTCTCAAACGTTTTTTTATAGCTACAGAAGTAGCCATATTTTGTGCTTTTGGTTTGTCTGTGACTCTCTTTCTCTCGTTATAATGAAAGAACGATTTCTCCAGCGCTTTTCATGTTGTTGCTGTTTGTATTATTACTTTGTTTGCTTTTTCAGTGCTCGCACATGTCCTCTGGGTATAAAAAAAGGGTCATTGTCGTGTGAAGTTTTTCAAAGCTTTCGTATTTTTGGAGGCTAGTGGGTAGTTTCTTGATTTTTTAAGTGCGAATGCACTTCTTAAGCGAGCCTGAAGCGTCCGCCGCCGTCCGCATAGCAACAGCTGCGGGTGCGCGCGCTCCTCGTCTTCCTTGGCAACGGAGGAGATGGGCGCGCGCTGCCTGGCCGCTGACTTGGCACATACCCACGTGGGGGATTGGCCAGGAATCGGGCGTGAGAAGGGCTAACGCACCCGCTTAAAGGAGTACTGACACGAAATTTCAAAGCTGAGATCCGCTCTAGCAATCAAGTACAACGACAACACAAATAGGTGTCTTTGAATAAATGCATCTTTCTCTCTTTGTAGTTGTGTGTGTGTGTGTGATCTCTCTTTCGCGAACATTACCGAACCGCGCAAATTCAACTCGTGCATTCGCACTTTCACATTCTTCCCCTCGGGGAAATGCGGGGAAATTTTTTGGTGATGAGTGTCCTCTTGGACAGTTTGATGTTTACGTACTGTGTGGTTGATTGTTTTTTTTTTTAGTTCTAGAATTTGCGGAAGGCACACTTGCTTTCTTGTTCTAGTTGCCTTCCTTTGTTACAACTGTTACTTGTGACAATCAGGAGATTACGTTGTGTTGCTGCGTAGCGCTGAAGCTACAGTGCGTCTACAAATATCGCATGCCAGGCCTTATGTAGCGATTGCTACGTGTGATTTTCTTTGTTGGTTCGTGTATTGGGTTTTTAGAACCGACAGCCGAGTTTATATTGTGCGTACAGCTAATGTACGGACAACAGTCTAGGTGGGGAACTATTTGGTTCGGGCCCCTCACTCAATAATAAAAACCGCCCGGCAACTAGATATAATTTCGCTTGGGTTAGCTTGTTTACCTGTATTGTGTTTGTTTTCCCGTCGGCCGAGCTGAGTTGGGCGCGAAGAGCGTAAGAAGAAACCGTGGAGGCTTCTTTGTTATTCGTCGCGCTTTTGTGTCCACCCGGCGATTGGGCCCGGCGACGGCGCTTAAGGGGTATTCACACGACGGACAAATCCGCCGTTTGGAACCTAGGAGTGCGCATCACGTGACCCCTACGTCACGCTTTCTCTCCGGCGCACAGCTCCCATCGGAGGTCAGAGGTTCTGCTCGCGAGCTACAAACGATCCGATGCTTAGCAGCGGGGACGGCGGGATTTCGTCGGCTCGTCGGGCAGCTGGCCGCGACTCAAGTTCTAGAGTGGTTTCAGGCTCTCTATTTTTATTGCTTCTTTACAATGGACACGAAAATGCGCCGCGCACACGAGAGGCGTGCTGAGCGAGCCGCGTTACCACCAGCACGGTCGCTGGGCGAGCGGCAGCCGCGGCCGCGAAGTGGCGCATGCCGGCGCAGGTAGCTCGAGTGACGGCTTGATATCGCTCCCCAAGGCGCGAACAGAGCTGCACATACAAGAAAAGGGATAATGATGTGATAGAAAGTTGCATTAAAAATCGCCATCGGCGCCACTTCCGAGAGCGGCAATCGAGTATTCGCTGCAGTGTTAAGCCTAACCTCTGTATGCGGGCCCGTAGGCGGACCGGCCGGCTGCTTCGAGCGCGCGTATCTCCACCCACTGCCTCGCGCGTTGCGCGCTGTTCTCTACCCGCGACAGCGCCTGCATCGCGTCCACGGCCAATTTTTGGGCGGCTGACAGGATCTGTACGTAGGGGCTTTACCACTAATTGCCGCCGTAGCGGAATCGGCGGTGCTACGGCAGCTGTGCTTTAGATATAGGCGACTGCAAACACTGATGTCTGTCCGACAGACGCATCGCTGGCTGAGCGGAAGTCCGCCTGCGGTGACGTCACACCTCCCTTGGATTTCCCCGCTGAAACGCTTCGTCGTGTGAATACCGCTTTACAAACGCGTCGGTCAGTTCATAATAGGTGAAAGCGATGGCAGCTTTTGAATGGGGATTTTCTTGCGTTCTCTTGAGAAGCCGGCGGAGGCGGACCATTGACATTTTAACGCCCGCGATTACCGCCATGAGAATCGCCGATGCGGATGGGAGCGCAAGGTCGGTCAAGGGGTCGAACCTTGGGTCAAACATAGGAAGAGGTGACCAGACGTTCTACTATGACAGTAGCACTACTCAAGGTTACTGGGCGAAGGTTCGGTTCGTCACACGTCTGAACCTGGCGACTTTGTGGATGGGATGCGTTAATACGTAGGCGACTTGGCTTTGTTGGGCGCTCCACGTGTCTACGAAGGGAAGGAATTTTGGCGGCGGGGGCAGAGTGGTCGGCGCGCACGCTTTGACAATACTTTAAGAAGTGCAGTCCTGAGAGCGGATTCTCGTTGTTAGGTCTGCTTTCAGTTGGTTAGTTTTCTTTTCCGTTATATTTGTGTTTTGCGGAATACCTTAGGTTTTCTGTATGAGAGTGATAGAGATGGGTCATGCGACTATTTGGAACCCACTTAGCCTTCTTCGTCAATGTGGCCCATCAGTGCCTAGTGTGGGCTAATCAATGAGCCATGCTGACTGTTGAGTTGTTACGTCCCTTTTATGGGCGGAGTTTAGTTGGTAAAACTGAGGAGCTTGTTGTTTTTGGGTGATACCGAAAGGAGGGTTTGCAATCTATAGCCTTGAAAATTGTCAATTCGTAGTGCAAATAAAGTGTACATATTGTACATTTTGTTTTACGAGAAGTTGACCATTCGTCGGCTGTGTGCCGTCGGCCAACGAGTCATGGTTTCAGCGAAGATCTCATCGGATCATCGCATCCATCGTTTGAGAATCGGCGACCGATCCTCTTTAAATTCAACTTACCGTCTCCAGATTGCTTAACTCAAAATTGTGCCTTTTGTCACTGAGAATGAGCGTTCGATTTCAATGCTAGTAGTTATTATTTTCGGGGTTTTTCGTTCAAGAAGACTAGTTTGAAACCTATGTAGTTAAGAGCAGTCAATCGTACCCCGTAAAGGAATAACGATCTCAAACTGCACTCCAAAGAGAAAATGGAGGGTAAATAGTGTTCGAATTGGCGCCGATATTGAATATGCGCGTTTATGAATACTTAGGCTCAAACACCATAATTGGCATTTACGGAACATCATATAATATCTTTTTACAAATCATTGATTCCAATACATCAAAGCGGGGTGATAGGAAGGCAGAGAAACTAAGCAGTGTTTGCCTAAAGTCCGGTCTCTACGAATAACCACCGTCAATGGAATGTAATCGCTCTAATCGGGGAACGTTCTAACTTTCCAATCAGCTCCTACTCCACTGCTTGTGAGCGGGAATTCCTCGCGGTTGGTCACAGAGGACTCATCCTGACACGTGAAGCAATTACACAGGATCGGCAAAGAAGTCGAAAAAACTTAGCAGATGCCTTTAACCTATCAGCAAAATGATATTCTCAAGACAGTCAAATGCATGAAGTGTACGCGGCTGCGATTATCAAAACTGCTCAAGGTTACCTTGAATGGGCTTTGCTTGTCATCGCCAAAAGTGGTTTGCCCTAAAGAAAAGTCACGGATGTGCACTCCCTGAAAGTCCTAAGATATCACATTCAGTATTGGGAATTCTTAATATTTATTTACTTATTCATTTCTTTTTACTGCGGGCCGATTGGGCCGTTACAGGGGATGGGTAGGAATCTGACATAACAGCGGTCATGTCAAGCATGAAGGATAAATCTATAGCCATTACCATAAAGAATACATCACTTCACTACATTCTACAACTTACATTCTACATCACAAATCACGAAATACGCTTCACAACACTACATCCTACAAAGTACATGAGGCAAGTTACAGCAGATACATGCAAGTAAACAATAGAACACACACAAAAAATATAGTCGAGCGTTGACGAAGGTTCACTTCGAAAATATTTTGTAACATTGTTTTCAAAATGTTCTGCAGTTGGCGAATCACGTATAGCATCAGGTAAAACATTAGAGTCTTTTTTTTTTTTGTTCTAGGGAAAAAAGAGTATGCATATGTGTTCACACAACATTGGGGAACTAAATATTTTCTGGGGTGGTCACTTCGTATGCTCCGGGCTTGACGGCGAATTACGAACTGCTGTGCGTCAAAGTTCACTATATTTTGGGAGAGCAAAAACTATAATTTAGGTCTGGCTATGCGACGCCTGTCTAGGAGGCGTAGTAATTTTTGTTCTTGCAGAATCTGTGTTACAGAATCATTACGAGAATATTTTGAAAGAATTTATGTAGCCGCCCGTCTTTTTATCCACTCGATGTTTTTATTTATCCTTTTTGATGAGGGTCCCATATGATGCTTGCATATTCCAGTGTATGCCTTACTATTGTTGATTACGCCGTTAATTTTACGAGGGCTGGAGCGAGTTTTAATTTGCGACGTAAGAACCATAGGTTCTATTGAGCAGATGAACAAATATTATTGATATGTTCGGTCCGGTTGATGTTTACAGATATTGTTACTCCTAAATATTGACATTTGTTAACGGTAGCTATTGGGGTGGAAGTTAGTAGGTACTGAAAATTTTGGAAGTGCTTTACTATACTTGTCGCTACAAAAAAACATTTTTTCATTTATTTGCATTTTCCAAGTTTCATAGCATTTTTCAACCGACACCACTCTGTCGCTGAGGATTTTTTGATAAATACTGTCGCATATTTCACTGTAAATTAAACAATCCTCGGCGAAATTCGAGCAGTAGTGTTTTCATAAATATCAAAACAAACATTGTTGATTTGAACAAAAAATAAAACCGTTCTTAAGACAGACCCTCGAAGGACTCCAGAAGTTACGAGTAAATGATAGGAATTGTAGCCTTTTATTTCCACGTAGTCAGTCATACATGTCTGCTATCTGTTCTACTATAATTGTTGTTTGAACCAATTCGCTTCAATTTCATAATTAATTCGTTATGAGGAACCCCATCGAAGGCTTTTGTGAAACCAATGCTTATTGCATCAACCTGTTTTTCGTTTTTTCTTTTGAAATGTCTTGAATGGTATCAAGAAGCAGCGTTATGGTTGATAGCTTTTGTCGGAAACCATGTTGGTTAGCAGGTAGTAATTTTGTATTTTTTAAGTACTGATATCGTGCTTTGGGTACATGTTCAAGGGTACTGCAGCAGATGAAGGTTAAGCAGATTGGCCGGTAATTTTCAATATTCTTCTTCTCTCCTGTTTTGTGTACCTGCACCAGTTTTTCTACAAGCCAGTCGTCTGGGACCTGTGTGTGTTGCAAAGAGGCATTAAAAATTATTTCCGAGTATCAGGCAACCCATTTAGCGTTTGTACGCAAGAAAGAATTTGGAATTACATCGGGACTCACTCACTTGTGTTCTTTAATGTTTAGTAGGAGTGATAGTATTCCTTCAAAGCTAATTCGTACTTGTGGTATGTCAGACGTATGGCAGAATGATGTTGTTGTAGTTGAAGCACTACATTTAGAATCATTTGAAAAGACAGACTCTAAGAACTCAATTAGGTGAAAGAAGTAGGATCTTAACTTTGCGGTTGTGGCTGTCAAAATTTTATTGAAACACTATTATTCTGTTGCGTATTTTCGCAACCTACGTCAAAGCACCTTTGCCCTTTGATTTCATCATAACGTAAAAAGCATTATTACGGCGCTCAGGTTTGTCAGTTCTTCTTTCGTCTTAGACATCGCATTGTTTGCACTGAAAACTGCTAAACTGTCACGTCTATTCATAGTGTTTATGTTACAAGGTGGTTATATAACTACGAAAAATTACCAGGAGCAATTAGACACAAAAAGGGCACTCTGAACATGAGCACTCACACATTGTGTAGGTGTTGTAGAAGCGGTACGATACATTCCCGAAATTGAATTAGCGATGTCTCTTAGCCGATAATTGTTTGGTTCTTTGCAACTGATATTGCAAGGAACCAGCTACACTAAGCAGTTTTGTGGTCTGATGTTACTCAAGTTTTTAGCTTATTATGTGCGCGATGTGTGGCTAGTTGGTTTCGATATTGTGCTGGTGGTTTCCAGAAGGGGAGCCAGGTGCTTCCAGCTCTGAGCAGCCATGCACAGCCGATGTACTAGATACTCTAAGTAAGAACAACAGCTGAAGAAAGCAGCGAACAAAGGCCATAGTCACGGCCACCGGTTGCCTATGAATTCCTCCAGTTTTATATAAAAACATCTGCTTCAAGCTTACCCGCAGGCCTTTAGGCCATGATTGGGATCGCTGTTCCTGCCATGTGCACCACTCAAAGTATGACACTGGAGGGATAATGTATACACCATGTAGAAACAAGGATATTTGACCACGGTGGGTGTTCTTTATCTAATTCTAAAGAATATTAGAAGAAGGAAGAAGGGAGTAGAAATGCAACTAATAAGCAGACTGCCAGTGGAGCACATAGCAGCCATTATCCCTGGTGGTCAGCATAATGAGGAGTGTGACAAAGCACTTGTTAAAAAACCTTTGGAGTTTGTTGGCCAAGTGAAGCAAATCCTTAGTTTGTTAAATAGTCAGACTCCCAACGCTACTGCTGCTCCTTTAAGATGCTGTGTGGAAGAATATTTTCACAGCCTAAATTAAAAATCATGCAATGCAAAAACCACAACGATCTAGTTCGCCTGCGGAAACAAACCAGCTTTATAAACGGGTGGTATGCCATGATCGGAGGAGTCAGGTACACTATAGTATCATCACTACAAAGAGGCAGGGGTTGCGCGTCTATAAATTACTTTTGAGCAAACACAAGACATGAGCGCAAGCACCAGGCGAGGATAATATGTGTCGCCTTTTTGGGGGGCTGCTCGCAATAACTCTTGGTAAATAATTATTGCGCACCCTCAGGGCAATTAACTGAGAGTGCAAAACTTAATGACCCTCTTACAGAGTAGTCTATGAACACTGCTGAGAAGGAAAATGTCATGGAGCAGGCAGCAACCTAGTTTAATGACAAAATGCTTCTATTGCAAGTGAATTTTAAAATCACTTGGCTAGTGTTGGTGGCATAACCTTAAAAAGTGTCAAAAGGACATTGCTTCACCAATTGCGCAAAGACCAGAGCCGTGCACATTGTAGTGTGGTATCACAACGTACAGAAAGTAACCCACTTGTGCACTTCACACGTTGCCCGCGGGTTGCAGGGGCGACGCGTGTCAGTCACGCCGATGTGACACTGTGTTTGAGGCAGCTTAAATGTGCGCGAACACCACCATCCCGACATGACCAGCTTGTTTTTGTCGGCGTTTGAGGCTCCCCCTGCTATAGAGGATGCTTTGGCCTTGGAACCGCCGTTAGCAAAATCGATGGTGAGGAGCAGTGGAACCGGGCACTGCTCGGCGTGCACCGCTGCCGTGTCATGGAGTGTCTGCTGCATCGTTATTCGGAAATGAATTCTTCCGCTTTCTCGTTCTTTCAAACGGGTACAATCGTGGGTTGCAAGTTTACAGTCCATGGCCCGGTGTTGGAAGTTGCTCAATGGTGGCGATAGTATGATTCCTTTTGAGGCTTCTATCATTCAATTGGTCATGCTTTGAGGTTAATGGGCGAGTTAAACGGAGAATGCACGTATGCCTGAGAATGAGGGAATGGGCGGACACTAGACACAGATTTTGCACCAGCAAAAGGCACCATCTTGGTCTTCAGACGTGCGTTGTTACGTTCTAGCCAGAAAAAACCACGCCCACAGAAAACCCCACAGACAACTGAGAAAAAGTAGGCAAAGTACGCCCCGTGCGTGTAGTTGACAAAGACTAGTGGTACCTTTAAGAAGAAATATTGTGGTTGTTCTTTCATGCGACTTCCCTGGAAGCTGTGAACGGGTGGTGAATGGCAATGTTAACTTGCCTCTAGAAAGAAAATTTTTTAGCGAGACGGCTTTGTTTCCTACAGGACGGCAACGCTGACATAGTGCTGACTTTAAAATTTAGCTCCAACTCTTCCACAAGGGGAAGTGCCATCGCCTCAATGCACACATTTGTTTTGTGGAGAGGTTTGTGTACTGGGAGGCAGAAGGCCTGGAACCACCGGCCCCGAGAGAAGTTTTTAAATTAACCCGTATCACCGATACAGCCCGAGGCTAATCGGACTCTGAAGCCCGACCATAACCAGTATTTAACAGAAGTAGTCGACGACTTCTGCCTATGATTCGCGGCTTCACAGACAGTACAAAAACACCCGTTGCAAAACATCGAATCACGTACAAAACGACTAAGCCGGTGCACCAAAACATGTACCACGTATCTTACAAGAGCGGAAACGTATCCGCAGCCAATAAGGGAAATCATACAAGATATAATTCAACTGTCAACCACTCTAAGGGCATCCTCCCTTGCACGGAACGCCCCTGTAAAAACGTGACTTATGCCCAAAAAAAAAAGCCCTCGCTTGCGGACGTAACTTCAATGCAATCCTCTCCTACAACCTCTGGATGTAGGAGAGGACACGGCCTCAAGCTAGCTTAACCACCCTACTTCAATGGATTTGTAGAAGCATCAAAGAAAGCAGAGCATGTCGGCATTAAAAATCTGCGCCCTCGACCAAAAACCTGTATTTTATAGCCATTCGAGAAGCCAGTACGTGCGCAAATATTCCTGTGTATATATATTGATCCATCAACACTTGCACAACTTTCCCCTTTGTCATAAGGCCGCATCAACTATTCATCACATCTCACCGTAACGCGCAAGTAACCACACCTTTCTGAAGATTCTCTCCCCGTCCACCAAAACCAACGCCAGCGTATTCATACTCAACATATATAGTCGTCTTACCGAAAAATCACACGACAATAAAGCCACCAAAACCGCCAAAACAGACCCATTTTTATTTTGGGTGGTATCAATGCCGCCCGTCCTAACTGGGGCTACTGGTTTAAAAAAACCAGTGGGGCTCACTTCTAGCCAACTGGACACGCAAATATCCGAGCACGGGGCCGAACTCAGCCGGGTGAATTGGCTAAAGATCTGCGATGGCCTCTAAGGTCGGCTCTCGGTAGAGAAGACATGGAAGGTGCTACGCCATCTTATCGACCCTGCAGGCCGCAAAACAGCAAGCACCCGCGCACTAACGAAAGTGCTAAACACATACAACAGCGATGGTGACAATCTGATCAAGGCCCTCGAAGAACGGTACCTGCAAACAGAACAAGGAACACATCAAACCACGCAAGAATATGCGGGTCTGAATAATAAAGACCTTGACAGACGCTTCTCACTCTCAGAACCCTGGTCTGCAGTCGGCTAGAGTAACAAGAGGTCCGTCAGTCCGATCGTTTGTGGGGGAAGGCCGTCGTTTTCGGATGATCTGTGTTGCGGTAGCGTAAGATTCCTTGCATAACTTCCGCAGTAACGGCCGTTCGTGGTCTGTGATTGGGACTTCAGGCGGCCGTCTCGCAGCCCAACTTCGCGACTTCTTGTGCAGCTGCCCTCGGAAGAGCGGCGGTGTCTGCATAGCGTGTCATGTACCCTGTCGCTGCGACAATCCACTTGTTCTCGTACCGTGACGTAGGGAACGGCCCCACAAGGTTCATTTCAATCTTCTGGAAGGGCCTTGATGGGACGACGATAGGCTGCAAAAGTCCAGCAGGTCTTGTCAGTCGCGTTTTTAGTCGCTGGAAGTTAGGGCAGCTCCGGACGTAGTGCGTGACGGATGTAAGGCGGGACAAGTAGCACTTCGCCTTTATTTTCCGAATTCTGTGAGCGGTGCCGAGATGTCCGGAAGACGGGACGTCGTGATACGATTCCAAAATTTCGTCACGAAGATCTGCCCGGTGACAAGAAGATAATTCGTTTTTGTACCGGGGCTGAAATTCTTCTTCACGAGGGTAACGTTTCGCAGGCTGAATGCTGGTACCTGGCGTATGAAATCAATACGAACGGCTACGTTCCGCCTTTCGGGGTTGTCTTCCATCCTTGGAGGTTGTCCATCATGACGCGTAAGTCGGGGTCGGCGCGCTCCTGGGCGGCTAGGTCACTCTCCGTCATAACTCTCAAGAATGCGCCGTCTTCACAGGAGTCTTGTGGTGGCGGGTAGACGTGGCGCGGCACGGGCGTTGGCGTAAGAGTGTTTTCTGCCGGATTTATACACGATTGTAACGTAGAACTCTTGCAGCCGCAAGCTCAGCCGCCCAAGATGGCCAGAGGGGTCCTTCAAGTTGGCGAGCCAACAGAGCGCATGATGGTCTGTCAGAATCTTGTATGGTCTATTATATACGTATGGGCGAAATTTTGAAATCGCCAATATCATAGTCAGGCACTCTTTCTCAGAGGATGAGTACTTTTTCTCCTTCTTCCACAGACCACCGCTGGCATAAGTGAAACTTTTCTCGCAACCGCTTTTTTTTGTCGGAGGACGGAACCCAAGCCTATACCGCTGGCGTCAGTGCACATTTCCGTTTCGGCGTTTTTGCAGAAATGAGCGAGCACAGGTGGGTTTTGCAGGCGATGTTGCAGCTAGCAGAATGGTTTTCCCTTGTCGTTTTCCCCGCTTAAAGGGGTGCTCTCTTCCGTAATGCGCGTGAGTGGGTCTGCAATGCGGGCGAAGTTTACAACGAAGCGCGGGTAGAATGCGCGCAGTCCGACAAATCTTCGCACTGCCTTCTTGTCTTTGCTTCTTGGGAAGTTCTCTATGGCTGAAGTTCGTGCCGGTTCAGGCAGCAATCCTGCGGCGTTGATGAAGTTGCCCAAAAACCTGAGCTCCTGTAGAATAACACCGACGTACGAACGGCTTCGAATACTGATTCCAACCATGAAAGGTGTTCGTCGAATATCCGAGCGAACACCACAATGTCTTCGAGCTATACGAGGCAGGTGTGCCACTGTAGCCTAGCTAGTACAGCGTCCATGACGCAGAAACGTTGCTGGCACCGTGCACAGCCTAAACGGCATCACCTTGCTTTGTTTAGGCCGTCCATTGTTATAATTGCAGTCTTGACTCGGTCGCTCTAGTCCACTTCAATTTGCCAGTAACCGATCTTCAGATCTATCCATAAGAAGTACTTCAGGTGGCAGAGGTGGTCGAGAGCGTCGTTGATTCGTGGCAGGGGGTACACGTCCTTTTTGGTGATATTGTTAAGTAGCCGGTAGTCAACGCAGAACCTCAATGTGCCATCTTGTTTCATCACGAGTACGACCGTCGCAGCCCAGGGGATTTTGGATGGCTGTAGAATTTCGTCACTGAGAATATCGTCCATTTGAGTCCGGGTTGCTTCCCCCTAGTGTGAAGAGACGTGGTATGGTGACTGGCGGGTAGGACGGGCTCCATCTTCGGGTATTATTCAGTGCTTCGCTAGAGGTGTCAGTTGTAGTTTTGAGTTCGACGAAAAACACTCCCTGTAGCGACGCAGCAAAGCCAATAATGTGTTCCGCTCTTCTTGCGGTAGCACCGGATTCACATCGAAGGGCTCGGAAGCTTGAAGGTGTCTGCGGCTGCGTGTTCAAATTCGGCAACCCCGATCACGTCACTTGCTTCTAGCGTTTCTTCGAGGAACCCAATTGCCACGCCCTTGTTTAAATGCTGGTACTCCTCGGTGAAATTCGTGACGAAAACGTGGGATTGGCGTTGCCTAAAGCACGCAATGCCTCTCGCGACAAAAAACCCCGCGGACAGGAAGTAATCTTTCGTCTCTCTCTACGATAGTGTCGACGTCAGGAACAGCGCCGACATTCAAAAGCCACCGAAAACCCCGTGCTTCTATAACAACTCAAAGAACACACAGGCGGCGAAGCAGCAGTCAACAAAGTGACGTGTGCAGGTGAGCGTCGGCGAGTCGAATACCGTAGCGTCTGCTATGCAGGCTTTTTTATCTTTCGGCACGCGAGGTTATCGAACCGTCGATTCCCATCTAGAACATTGTAGATAAAAGAAAATTATTTTAGGCTAGTGACTTTAAGGCTAAACAGTCTCCTTATCTGAATGAGATTGCCCTTGAGGCACAAAAATAAATAAGGGAATACGTGCTTCGTTTGGGACGCAAAAACAAACTAGTAAAAACAGACAATAAAAAGAAACCTATACATGGTCCGCGGCATTACCTTCAACTCCAAGTATGCAAAAAGCGCGTCCAGGAGACAAAAGATTTGGACTAATTAAAAGTCGACATATTCTACTTGGCCAGACACTCGGCGTTTTTTCACTACTTGTTCAGAGTAGATGAGCCCAAAGTCATGATTTAGTTATCATTCCGCGCAGAAAAACCCGGGTACCCCCCATGACAGCAAGATAACCGCGTAGGCTGAAAAGGAGGGGAACGTACACGCCTCTGTCAACCACGCATCCGCGACCTACACTTACTTACAGCTGGCGAAGTTTCTGAGGGTCCGGAGCAAGTAGCCCAGGCCACCAACGATTCCTTCATAGGATCAATTGGTGCACCAAGCAGCGCCCGCAGTGATGACTCTGTCGACCTCGTGAACGTCGGGGCGACAGCATATAGGAACACTGTGACTACGATTTACAATGATGAGGGCGGGCCGATTTCACCCAATGTAACATTTTCGAACGACCAGAATTTTAGACACTCGTGTGGGTAGCTTTTTCAGAGAGTAGCACAGGGGTGCGCATCGCGCCCGTGAGCCGTGTCCAGTAGCACGATGCTGAAAATGTTGCTCCTTGAGTTGTCGTCTGTGTAGGCATTAACACTTCAGCAGTCTCCCTTTACTATCGGTGGGCAGGGATTCCAGTTCATATTATGCAAACCACCTCCCTAATGGCTGGGGACCTTTGAACTGCCACAGAGCAGCTTTAGTAATGCGCTTGGGGGTGTTCTGAACACATCCTGGAGCTCGGGCATGCGCTGGTGCTATCGTCATTCCGGAGGCACGTAGGCCGAGCTCAAGGTCACGATTCGTTAGCGGCACACAATGGAGCATGTCAATCGCAGACAGCTGCCGCAGCAGCGGGGATTTCTGCATTATTCCAGTCGATGTACAAGGAAAAATCATCACGCCCACAACAAGGGTGAACTGCTTATTTTCCACCGCGAGTACGCAATGAACTGTACCAAGGTCTTCAATCAGAATGGCGAAGAGGAGTCCGCAGTCATGTAGGAGGTTTGCCTTAGAAACCTGAACAAGATGAAAGGAAGTGGACTCTTGCTTTGGTGCGTGTTCCTCTGGATGACTAGGCAGCAGCATGTCATCCGCAAATGGCGGGACTACTTTGGTTTACGGTTGCGTCGTGTTTCCGGTATCTGAAAATCCTAATTTCTGTTGCCATGATGGTTGTTACCGACAAGATTGACGATGGTGCGAGCTCTAAAAGCACTTACATTTGGCTGCTGCACTGGTATCACTGTGGTTACACTAAATTTGGTGGGGCTTGTGCTGGCGGCCTGTTTCGTCGGTACTGCATGACCGCATTTTCTTCGATCGTCTACAGTTCTTCATCTGTTTATATTGTTCGAGGCTTGTGCGCCTCAGCAGCATTCGGAAGTTTTTTGAGAATGATAATGAAAAAAGTGAAAAAGACCGGTCCTCATCCTTGCGGGAGTCCGATTGTAATCAGATCAGTGAGAGGGCGATCGGTTGGGTGGCGTTCTTCGTCTGTCGCTTTCCACTACAGTGTAGTTTTGGGGGACATCGCACTTCGCTGAATGCAATTTAATGTGATTTATATGTCATGATCATTTATACCAATGCACCTGCGTATGCCCTTGAAGATTTTCTTTCCATTATATACATTTAGCAGGAAATGTAATGTGCGTCTTTAGGAAGCGGGTTTCGGTGCTGTTGTTCTTGGCAGGTTTTTTTGTGTCCTTTGTTAACTATACTCTCCACACCACTTTCCTGCGGTGCGATGTCGGAGGGAGCCGCTTCGGGTCCGTATGTGTCCATCTATGAAGCGAGGGTTGGGTGGTGGCTTTTGTTTCATTTATTAGGTGTCATTCCGGGATCACCCCCTGTGGACTATTAGGCTGTGGTTGGGCTAGATATTGATTTGTAAATTGGCAAAGATGGTTTCCGTGAAAATGCTAGGGTATCTTTGTTTTTAACGTGGATTAAGACATCTACACTCTGGTGTTCAGGTTTTATATGACTTGGAAAGTATGCCCCGAGGAAGCTAGTTTGAAGAGTCAGAGACTTCCGTAGCTACGTTTGACTTATTAACAGATCTGTATGAGCGTTTGAGACTGAGCTAGTTGGTTCATGCATGAAGTTGAACAGAGCAAGGACGGGACTGAGAGCAGAGGCGACAAAAACGGGTTCTGACTAACAACTGTTTATTTTCGGAAGGAAAGAACATTTATAAGGCTAGAAAAACTGGCATAGTCATAAGAGAACGGATTGCAGAACCCGGGAAAGCATGGCAAACAGGCAGGGATGCTTTTATGTAGCATGCGTGCGAAGATATAGGCGAAACGTGAGCTTCTCGTCTCCGGCAAGATATGCGATTTCGTCATCCAGCAAAGCCATCGACGGTGTGCTGACGCATGACAATCGTCCGCTTTGAAATAATAAGAGATCAGGTTTCAAAAAGCACCAGTAATTATGAGGCCCTGGAAGGTACGGCAGGAAGTCAACTTCAGTGTATAACCTTTTGACGGATCAGGAATTGAAAAAACTCTGCTTTGAATTTAACATAGATCTTGAGAAAACGTATAAATTGATACTGCATACTTCGGTGTGGGTTCCCTTATAACCATGAACTTTCAGAGCTCCGTCCTTTGTATACACCAATAAGCATCCCTATGGATGGAACTTGACCAGAGCTCTCAGCCACCGTTTGAGGACATTATCCTTCGGCCTTTGAATACGTCGGCGTGGTTCGTCACAGCTTCTTTTCTTGGGTACGGGGTCTCCAGTGCCATCATTCACCGTGACGAGAACTTCTAAATATCGCTCCCATGGAGAAGTATTTGGGTAGTAGGGAACTTCTTACATCTAATGATTCGCTTTCCAAAATCAATACTCGTTGGTGATAACTCCTGCTTATTCATTTTATTTTGCCTAAATCTGCTATGGCTTTGCTGGAGCTGCTGTTGTTACCCATATAATGCATCTATTAGGGTACGGGATCACAGCAACAGATAAAGGCAACAGCGCAAGTTAAATATTGGCATGCTAATGGTGCGAAGACGTCCGACAAATTTTGTGGCTGGCAAAACACGTCGCATATAGTAAATAAAACCATCACCTTCTCTGCGAAAATATCTGTTTTGGTCTGGTTGTCAATAAAGCAATGTTTTATCCTCAAGCTGCCTCCTGAATGAGGTATAAGGGGCCAAAACTCTACTCCAATTTTGAAGTGCTAGTGAGCTTTAGGAAGTCTCTACAAATTTTACGCTGCTTATTAAACGTTACTGCCAGTTTCAAGCTTTGCAATGGCTTGTAGTATTTTCTCATCACCAATGCTGAATGCACCATATCCGTTAAAACGCTCTAATTACATGGCATATATATCAAATCGATTTTCTGGAACTCAAGAGTACGCATCCTGCGCCTATTCCATCATCAAATCAAGAGCGTACTACCGTTGTACCTACCGTAGCTGTAACTAGTCTTCATGTGTAATGCTTTTTTTAATTGAACACGGGCGTCGAGGCGAGCATGGCTCCACACTATCTACGATTTCAGCACTCTCGCACGTCCTTTTAAATGTCCGATTGCGCCTTTTCAGGAAGATACTTCAAGAGACAGCCTGTGCGAGAAGGCTTCTCAATCAGTGATCTGTTTCCAACATTGCGAATGTCGATGTAACGTAATTTTGAGGCTGCCATCCAAACAGCTCCTGCCGCTTGACACTAGGAACATGGGAAAGTTTTTTCCAGCTTACCAATAAGAATACTGCATCTTCTCCAAACGCATATATGGGATCTAAAAACCGCTGCCCGGAAACAAATTCCACACCAACCTTGGATATATAACGCGAATTGCTCTATGCCTTCTTGTATGTGTTTGCTGGATTACAATTCAAGTATAAAAACAAATAAGTGTGAGCTGAGCGAATCAATATACTGTTATGGGAAAGCTTCACGATGCCCCAGGGTGCCATAGCCCGGCATCGAAGACAATGTGTAAACGGCAGGCGTGCAGACTCTGCGGGCTCCGCAATGGCCGCTTACAAATCGTGTCACAAGACAGGGGAACAATGGACGGTGGCGCACAACCGAAAACCTTGTGACACCAGTAAACTAATTCAAGAAATAAATTCTCTATTTAAGCCAGGTTATGCCGCATTTGCACCCCTAATTGTTCACAGTTCAGCCCGTAAAATAAATCAGGAAGTAAAGTGATTAAAAATTGCCTTCAATCAATAACCAAGGTTTTAGCGTAATTTGTACCCAAACTGTAGCGTCTAGGTTGCTCACCGCTTTGCCGGACCTCCAGTTTAAGTTTAAACATCCAGCACTTTTTTTTCTATAAGCCAGGTACGGCCATTGACTCTCTTTTATATCCTTAATATTTTAGTAAATGCTTCATTTTCAACCATCGGAACATCTTATTTCAAACGTTTGGTTATTCTTGTATTGCAGTACCCTTCGGCGCCAATATAAGCTTTTGTTTCTTAATCTGGTTTGTCTTAGTTTGGAGGCACCGCAAGAAAATTTTGTAGTTAGTGCCAGAAATAAATGACACACCTTTGTAAGCTAAGACGGGTCAGACGTTGTTAGGGAAATGTTCACGTCTGTGTTTGTGATGAGAGAGCTTTGGAAGACATTGTAATTGCATATATATAATATCTGTTATTTTGTTTCCACTTTTCAGGTTCTGTCGATTGCGATTGGTGGCTCAAAGACTTAGACGTGGAAAGAGGACCAGGCATGATTTTTTTTTCAAACAGTGCAAAGTTCTAAATATTCACCACATTCCTTGTTACAGAGCGCAGAAGCAAAAGACATATTCGTGTAAATATGATTAGATTCCATAGTGCACCACGCCGCAACAACGCGAAAATGCGACGAAGTACTTGACGAAGAAGGAAAGCGGATTCGGGTAAATACGATTATATTCCAATAGTACACGACGCCGCAACGAAGCGAAAATGCAACAAAGTACTTGACAAACAAAAAAAGCGGTTACTTCGAAGTCCTCGAACAGCACCCTCGTATAGTTTGTGAATACCCATAGCCTACCAGGAATGACGACCTTTGTGAGAAGAAAATAAAAAAAAATAATGAAAATGCTTCGAACAATCTGCCTCATCTCTCTGTTTATTTAGGATAAAGATGGGATCGTATATCAGGAATTTCATTTTTGTGCAGTAAAGAATAATGTTTTGCGGCATATAAAGTAGGGATTTAGTAGGTGTGAAGAACACAATCTGTGTTTTGATGTAGAATATTCTTACCTACCAAAATACAGTTACGTAAGTACCGGAGTTTTTGCTTAGATAAACAGGCATGAGTTTAAGGTCAACAGTGGTTGCTCATAACGTTTACTCCTTTACAGTAATAGGTCGCAGCAGAATGTGGTTCTACTTATAAAGCGGATACTCTTGCCGGAACTCCAGCTTCTTTACTCCGACTTATTGCTGGCCGGTTGAAGTCAGCACTTTGATTTCTAATCTCGCATTTTTTATTCGCTGCCCGGCCCGCCTCTGTCATTTATTTGTGCTTCTCTTGAATCGTTGAATAACACCCATCTTTTAAAGGTACCGCCACGAGAGGCAACTAAATGGTCCAAGAAGAACTATAACGCAATGATTATAAATTTGCAAGGTCTTTTTTGCGATCCAGCTGCGGAGGCTGCAATACCTATTTATTTTTCCTTCACGTCATGTGCTAGCAGCTGGGAGTATCCGTTTGGCAGCTCCGAAATCATGGAGACCAAAGCTGCAGGGACATTTTTTGATAATTCCGTGAGGTTCTTATTAATATACTACCATTTCTGTATATGCGTAACGGTGTCCCGTAACCACCGATTCCTGCTTTAGACGCAACATTCCAGACAACTAGGCTGTAATAATGTCGCATATCCACGTGATGCTACCTTTATCAGGTAATCGCGATCTAGTACATTTCAATCCCGTTGTGTTCCAGCCCCAACTATTTAGCGCTTTACCAAAACGCTACAACCCTACTCGAGGGTGCGAATTGTGAGGATGGATGTATCGAGAAAACAGCGTTGTCGGAGACCAAGCACGCAACAGGAGCTAATTCCTTTCATACACTCAGTAGTTGTAGACTCCGAGCTACTTCACCTGAATTTAGTCTGCTGCCCGAGACAACAAAAGCAGCGACAACAAACGTCACAACCTCCACTTAGATTCAGACGGACACCTCCACCCCAAGTCATTTGCCGAAACGGGTGCCAAGAATGACACCAACTTTTTATGGTGACGTCTTCGAGGATGCAGAACAATGCATTGGCCTCTACGAGCAAACTGTGGGCAGTGGTGGCAATGTGTGCTGCATTTGCCACCAGCTCGTATGATTTGCGGGAGCTGTTCTGCTGAGTTCCCCGCACAGGGCACCTTGACTAATCTTGGTGACGGTGTTGGCGACACCGCGGACTCCGAGCCCCCATACTCACGCTGTAACCGACCGTGGTAATGAGTTTTAAGGTGAAGGGTAGAAACATCAAACGGTGGCCGTTGAAGCCCAGGTCAAGCTCCGGCGGATGGGCTCCCTGTCTGTTTACCAGGCAGGGAGCTCCGGGACCTCTCTCGGAAACAGGGTAAACCGAGCGAAGAAAGTACCCCCGTTCCCTGCTTTATACATGCTGTATGGTTTTTTCTAAATTTCCCAAACCCAATGATCGGCCCCCGAAAAGGGGTCGCACCGAAGTATCCTATCCACCCCTTCCGACGATGACAACAATCCGAAAACCTGATAACTACCCCCATTTCTTGATAATTGAATCTCTTGAACGAGCCAGGCCTATTGCTTCGCAGTCAGTGTTCTTGCTTTCGAAGTTTCTGGAAAGTGTTATAGGTGAATCCTATAAAGCTAAGAAACAAAGAACCGATGAAATCTTGGTCGAGGTACATAGTAAGCAGCAGGCCACAAAACTCTTGAAGCAGACCCGTATTGCTGATCTTGACATCAAGGTCACGCCCCACCGCAGCCTCAACAGCTCTCAGGACGTGATCTCGGAGCCAGATCTTACAAATGAGACCGATGCCGATCTTCTTGAAGGCTTGAGAAGTCAAGGTGTGACAGCAGTCAGGCGCATCACCATTAGAAGAGACGATAAGATAGTACCAACTAAACATATCATCTTGACTTTTGACCGTTCCACTCTTCCTGACCACATCAATGCCGGTTTTATCCGGTGCTCCGTCCGAGCGTACATCCCAAACCCGCGGCGCTGTTTGAAGTGCCAGCGGTTCGGGCATGGTACTAATTCGTGTCGGGGCCAAATAACCTGTGCCAAGTGCGCCCAACATGACCATCCCACAGATAATTGTAGTTCACAGCAACTCCTCTGCATTAACTGTCAGGGCCCACACGCGGCGTACTCCAGGAAATGCGAGACGTTTCAGCTAGAAAAGAAAATATTAAACATCAAGGTCACAGAGAACATCACCTTCCCATAGGCGCAAAAGAGGTTCGCCTCTTTCCCCCTCAGGAGGTACGCCGACGCAGCTCGCCGGGGGGCGGAGCGGCGTCTTGTTTCGGCGGGGCCCCAGTACCGAGAGTCAAACTTGGTCCCGCCGCCGCCTCCCCCCCCCCCGGGTTGCCTCTTGCAGCCCAACCCGCCTCCGCACCGCTCCCTGAGCCAGCCGAGGCTGTGCTGCTGCACCCACCGTTTCCCCCTGTCCACCGGCCCGAAGCACACGCGAGGGTCCGGACGAGATGGAGACGGAGGCAGTCGCAGCGACCCCCTCCTCCGCCTCACTGCCTGTGCCATCTGTGGTGCCCCCCACGCCTTCGGCACTGGCAGCGCAGGCAAAGAACACCCGAAAGGGTATCACGTCAACGGGGACCAGTCCGCAGGGCACCCCCTTGCCTTCAGATGACGACATGGACGTCGAGCCCTTCCGGCTTTCATCGCAGCGGAAGGAACGGGCTGCGACGTTCACGTCAGTAGAGAAGGCCAAAAAACCCCTTTCAAGAGTCCAAGCCCCGAAAGACCCTACAAAAATAGTAACACTCCAGTAGATCTGAACACATAATAATGGGAAGAGAAAATATTGTTCAATGGAACTGCAGTGGCCTTCTGAACAATCTTGATGACGTGTATGAGATTCTGCATGCCAATCAGCCAAGTATAATGTGTGTCCAAGAAAAACATCTGAATTCCAAACACACACATTTCTTGAATAGTTACCTGGTATACAGGAAAGACAGGGATGGCTGCACACACTCTTCCGGCAGTGTTGCCATAATCACCCGCAAATCTTTAGCATGCCACCCTGTCACCTTGAACACCATCCTTGAGGCTGTAGCTGTCCGCACAATAATTTTTAATAGGTTGATAACGGTATGCTCCGTCTACACCTCTCCTGATCTTGCACTTCTGAGCTCTGACTTTGAGGTGCTGGACGACCAGCTTCCTGAACCATACATGTTAACAGGCGACTTCAATGCACACAATTCTCTTTGGGGCTCATCTCGCACGGATGCCCGAGGTCGCCTGATAGAGAAGTTTTTAACATCCTCGGGAGCATGCCTTTTCAACAAGAAACAGCCTACATACCATAACATAGGACACAATACATACTCAAATCTTGACTTGGCTATTGGTTCGGCAATTCCCTTTCCATGCCTTGAGTGGGGAGTGGGCACTGACCCATATGGCAATGACCACTTCCCCACTTCACTAACATATATAGGTAAAGGCACAAGCAGTCCATCTTCCCATAATAGGTTCAATGAAGCACGAGCTAACTGGAACACATTTACAGAGACATCGAAACTACACCACACATCCTACACCTACACATCCTACACATCCTACACGACACCTACACGTTGAAGAAGCTACCCAACATCTCACGGCGCACATCCTCGACGCCGCCGAAAAGTCCATTCCCCACGCCTCTGGTGCCCCGTGCAACCAGAGGAGGCCGTGGTGGAATGAGGACTGTAGGCGGGCGCGAGAGGCCCAGAACAAGGCGTGGGGTATCCTTCGTCGGTACCAGACGTCGGGTAACCTAATTTTGTTCAAACGGGCCAAGGCGTTAGGAAAACGTGTGCGCCGTGAGGCAAAACGAGAGACTTGGCGTTCCTTGATAACATCAATAAACTCCTACACAGACACACGTAAAGTATGGACAAGAATACGCAAACTCAAAGGACAACAAACACACAGCCTGCCTCTGGTCAGCACAACAGGGTTCACACTCGAAGACCATGCTGACATACTCGCACAACACTTCCAACACGTTTCCAGTTCATCACACTACACAAACACTTTCATGAAACACAAACAAATGGCCGAAAAGAAGCATTTACATGATAATGACAGGTCATCCACTTCTTATAACTCTGAGTTCACACTTCAATAGCTGAGGGTGCTCTGAGCACGTGTAAACACTCAGCTCCAGGCCCAGACAACATTACATATAAAATGATACAGAACTTACACACAGACACTCTTGTAACACTTCTTGACCTTTTCAATAAGATATGGCTTTCGGGGCACATTCCAAAGTCTTGGAGGGATGCCATAGTTGTAGCATTTTTGAAAGAAGGGAAGGACCCTTCCTCTCCCGCTAGCTATCGACCCATTGCAGTGACCAGCTGCCTGTGCAAGCTTCTCGAGAAGATGATAAACCGGAGGCTTTTGTACTTTTTGGAGTACAACGGTCTTCTTGAGAGCTGCCAGGCAGGCTTCAGGGCGGGGAGATCCACAAACGATCAACGGTGGCACTAGAGTCATACATTAAGGATGCCTTCATTCACAAACAGTTCTGTCTTACGGTGTTTTTTGACATAGAGAAGGCCTATGACACCGCATGGCGTTATGGCATACTTACTGAGCTTAAGTCGTTTGGTGTCTCTGGTAACATGTTTAATACCGTTATTAGTTATTTGTCGGAGAGAACCTTTCGCGTCAGAGTTGGTTCTGCACTGTCAAAGGTACACGTGCAAGAAAATGCGTGCCGCAAGGTGGAGTTCTAAGCTGCACTCTCTTCATAGTAAAGATGAACTCCCTTGGGAAGGCACTACCGCCTACAATTTCTTACTCTATGTATGTAGATGACGTACAGATATCGTTTAAATCTTGTAATATGTCAATATGCGAACGTCAAGTCCAGCTCGGCGTCAAGAACCTTGCCAGCTGGGCAAACAAGAATGGTTTTAAATTGAATCCTGCAAAAAGCTCCTGCGTTGTGTTCTCTAGGAAGCGCGGGATCCTTCCAGACCCAGACATTACCCTTAATGGCGTGTCGCTTGCTGTGAACAAGGAGCACAAGTTTTTAGGTGTTGTGTTTGACTAGAAACTCACATTCATTCCACACATCAAGAAACTTCACATAAATGTCTTAAAACAATGAATATCCTGCAGGTTCTCTCCCACCATTCGTATGGTTCCGACAAAGAACTCCTACTACGGCTCTATACTGCTTTGGTTGGGTCTCGTTTGGACTATGGCAGTGTGGTATATGGGTGGGCGAGTAAAACAGCATTGCGAATGTTTGACCCAGTACTACACTTGGGGCTACGGCTTGCGTCGGGTGCTTTTCGCACTAGCCCTGTCGAGAGTCTATATGTTGAATGTAATAAGTGGAGCCTTGAGAACCAGCGAACGTACATGGACTTACTTTATGCTTTTAAAATTTCATCTCAGAATAACCACCCTTTTTATCCTGTCCTTAACGATACATCCACATCTGTGCTGTTTGTAAATCGCCCGTCCGTTACTCCGCCTTTTCCACTTCGAGCGCGAGAGCGAGCCTCGGATATCAGTGCTTCGTTTTTAGACGTGTACAGGTCATCCCCTTTAAGTATTTTACCGCCTTGGCTAATTCGTCCTGTGTCCTGTGACCTTTCTTATATAAAGCTTGACAAAAATCGGGTACCGCGAGCTGCAATACTGCAGCACTTTCTTTCTTTGCAGTTCAAATACCCTCGTGCTGATTTCTACAGTGACGCTTTTAAAACCTCCACTATGGTGTCATGCGCTGCTCATGGTCCAAATTTCAATGCAGCCAGAACCATGAGCGTGCGCACAACATTTGTTTCAGCAGAAGCGTACGGAATTTTACTGATTGTACGACATATCCTTAAAAATCAAATTCCCAATTCTATCATCTACACAGATTCTTTGAGTGTTGTTCGCGCATTATCATCGCATAAACCCCCAAAAAAACCACATAATTAATCTTGTATTCAGCACTATCATGTCGGTGTATGCGGAGAAGCATCGGCGACTCCTCTGCTGGGTCCCAGGACACGCTGGGATTGCTGGGAACGAGTTGGCAGACGAGAGGGCCGGTGCTGCTGCACTCAGGAACACTGTAGACATAACAAGACTACCATATACAGACCTCAAGTCGCACATAAGACAACACTTGCGCAGAACATGACAAACACACTGGAACGAACAGACAGACAACAAACTTCATGTAATAAAACCACACTTGGGACGGTACACAGCTGACTCACACAACAGAAACACAGAAGTCGCCTTGGCTAGGCTACGGATGGGGGCACACACATGCAACTCACTCGTATCTGCTGACGGGATCTCCTAGACCCCAGTGCGCCAGGTGTGAAGAGGCCCTATCCGTAGTGCACATACTAATAACATGCGAGGCACTTCACACAACACGACACAAACCCTTCAGAGAACTCTACAGACAACATATTCCCCTACATCCATCGCTGTTTCTTGGTGACAATGCCATGCTTTCCCTGAAACGTGTGTTTGAGTATTTGTCAGATGTTAAGTTTTTAAACCTTATCTCATATCACGCATAATCAAATCTGTCCCTATACACCAGCCATCACCATTACCTTTAATTGATTTTAATATGTTCGATATACATGTTTCTATACCTACCTTTTTGTGGTAATCACTTCGCCTCATTATATAACTTCTTTTCTGGCGCTCTTTGCCCTCGTTGACCTTGTGCCATGAAACACCAACCATCATCATCATCATGTTCTGCTGAGCTAAGGAACATCTCCACTTACACCACTGCATAGGGCTTGGGAGACGTGTGCCTCACCTGCACAGGTGCTTCGAAGGGGAGTACGGCGTGCTCGTCAGAACCCACAAAGAACGGTATCTGCTGCGCCTTCTCACATATGAGTTACGCACTCCCAATATATGCAGCAAGCCGCCGCGTGCGCAGCGGTGAGTGTCGGTACTACCGCAACGACTGAGAAGTCCAAGAGTGAGAATAGTGCTGCCGATGCTCCCGTTTTCGAAGCCCAAAGCACCAATCTTATAGCCCAGACCAGAGTTAGCAAGATGGACTTACAGCAGGCACCACCCCACAAGCCCTTGGGTTAGCACAATGAGGAGGAGCGCCTTCCCAGCACAGTGTACCAGTAGCGCCGTATAGGCATTCGAGGGTTTCATCCCGATACTCCAGCCTTATAAATAGACAAGGTCCACCCGAAATTGAAGAAAACGTCTACCCGCAGCACACTTCGCCTGGGTAAAGTCGTCAGGAAGCCGGGCTCGCATGACAATTCTATATCCGGTATCCAAATCAAGTCGCCTGCCTACCCAGCTTGCCTAGGCGTGCCTACATTGGAAAATTATCGGCGACCTTTGAAGGTGGGGTTTGCTGGAAGGGCTGGCACAGAAGATCTTCCGTACTGCTCACCATGGCAGAGCGCTCAACAAACAAAGATTATTACCGCTCAAAATACCGCTGAACAGCCAGCGCTCATCCTTCCCAGCTTTTATTTTGTCCCGTGCGTTGCGCGGTTTTACTGAAGGATCCTTACCGAATCGCCAGGCCTCACACTATTATTGAACATAAATACAACTAGTCACAAAAAGCAGCCACTTAGGGACTGGCTGTTGTAGGTTTCGACGATAGCGAAGGTTCTACGTTGATGGACACAGTGCCGGGTGACTGTCGGAGTAGCTTAAGCAAATCCTCACACAGTGTAGCGGACCACCGGTTTGCCCGTTTGTCCGGTTTGTCCGTTTGATTGGTCTGTCAGGACTCTGCAGGGCTAGGTTTGTCATCAAGGGTATAGTTCAAAAGGACTGTGATTTGGGCGAGTTGGTGAACGTTCGTGATTTACAAACCAGCGCGGCTTGTCATCAGGGTCTACACCTATGTCAGTGAATTTATCGGTCTTGAAATGTGAAGAGACGGTATAATGGCCAGGGGTGACTTGTGACAACACGAAGCTACTCTGTTTTTAGTGTCGTTCACTGCAACGCGGTCAAATACAGGTGACAGCGGCAAGAATGCCCCAGCAGAGGTGGATTTCTGCGGCCTGGGTGTAGTTGGTGACGGCCTCATTTTAGCTTCGGAGAAGCAGAGTTGTCCTAGAAGGGTGATTGGCCAGCTGAGGGAACATCTTTTTGTTTAAAATGAATTATCCGCCAAGCAAGAGACCTTGTCCCCTTGTCCTTGTGATACATTTTGGAAACAATGTACACAAGCCCGCAAAAGAATAGGCCATTTCCTTCCGGAATGATTTCCCTTAGACGGCAGCCGTGTACGTCTTAGGTAGAGAATGGTGAGAAACAAAGGCCGCCAGAACGTTTTGCGTTTAGTGCACATCGTTCCAGGCCACCCACCTTTCCTCGTGGCAAACTTCGCGCGTCTTTCTCCACGTGAAGGTCCCACAAACACCAGTTGCAAAGCATGAACTTGACGTGGAGAGAACCCCCCAACGTTTACATTAGCACATATCCTGCGTGTTAAACTGTCCTAAAAGTCGCCCAAACTCCAGAACAAAATGGTTCAAGAGGACTTTATTCATCCATTTAAAAATCTTAAAAAGTCAGTGCGCATCCCCTGTGGCTTTTCTTCAAACGAAAGCAACATCCTGAGCTACTGTGTGTTATGGGACGCAAAATAGCATGCCAAATGAGTTCTGTACCGGTTTCCCAGCATAGATGAGGCATTGGAATGGCTGTATACTTTCAATTCTTTTCCTTATTCGAGATCATAAGAGTCCCTGGAGGATTGAAGTGGGTGAAAAAGACCAGGTTGACTGTACTAGTTTAATGTGCTCTCAGTCATGTCTATTCATAACCTATTCCATTCCAACGTATGGTAAATACTGTATTAGGCAGGTAAAAAATGGCAGGACATACCTGGTGTACCTAAGAGATCTTTTCTCGGTATACTTCAAAAACCACCCGTATTCACTGCAGCTTGCCCTCGAATCTTCCAGTGTGACTCATGGACATATAAAATGCGAAAATTCCACTTTGGGTATAAATAGCGGCGTTTCTAAAGGCCCGCTAGTAGAGCGGAGAGAAGGTGCCCTGGTTATAAGGAGACAACCTCTGTCGCATGCTTCACCAGGAAACTTTAGTAACCTCGTCAAGCGGTTTCGTCATCGTGCTGTATTTGACTTTATTTGATTACAGCGGCGCTTCCCGTCACTCGACAGGCCGAGCTCGAAACAGTCGCGTTCACTGCTGCCGCCGAAACTGCTGGATTGGCGCACACGCTCTCCGCATCTGATTTCACCTGACCACGTGAGTAACCGCGGGCATGTAAGCTAGGGCATGAAAGAGCAAGGCAGGGCAGTCTTCTTTTAGGGCTGCATCAGTGCGGGAGGTTTGAGTCGTTGCTGGTAAGCGTCGTTTGCCTACCCCGCTAATATGACCCAGTTTCGCTCCGGAAACGCCATAAGGGGGACCAAAACCGTAGACCAAGGCAAGCTTTGAACATACAGTATATTAATACAAAAAATCAAAGGCTATCAAATTGAAACCAAGGCTTAACTAGGCAAACCAACGCAAAACTTTGTGAAAAACAGTTTCAGCTGAACTAGACCGTAGCCAATTTACTTATGCTTTTCCGAACTGTACTCGGACACTCCACAAACCTTGATGCGGGTGACAAAATCGACTCATGTCTTATGGGGAAAGAACAGCAAAAATGTATGTTGAATGAGAAACTGCCTAAAATAGTGCGTTTCCTTGCCTATTTTAAGGAACATGGATGTACCAAGGTCCACAGATGCCATTGTATCATCTCGCGACGACGAACTACGACGAACGACGAACGAGCTTAGGTAGCCTTCTAGGACGCAATGCACGTAGGTTTATTCAGCAGTGGATTAAATGCTTATATAGCGTGGGTTGGGGGGAAAGTGGAAGAAAAGAAAGGCCCGCCTCGTGCCTAGCAAACGTAAGGCGCGCCTTCGCGTCTATCTTATCGCACCGATACATCCTTCTCCTCAAAGGGAAACAAGCGGGACACCGATGGTCTAGGGTATTTGATTGTACTTCGAATCATATTGAAGATGTTGTGGGGGCTGCCTCTGTCGAGCCGATCTTCTTAGCGGAAATGTGGAATTTTTTGTAGTAGTCAGGCTTGCGCTGTGCTGTGAAGTTGGGCACGACGCTAGAGCCACACCTGATAGAGTGTCTTCGTCATGTATTCTGCCGTCGTCTTCGTCGTATTTTAAACTGCATTGGTTGAAAGGTTCGTTCATCGGTAGCAGATGCTGCCTGTTCCTGCGGAGAAATCTGTTTTCTTCCGTAACAACGTCGTGGGACCTCGGATGAACCTTCGTTACGACCTTCGCTTTTGCATCCCAGGATCCGTTTTTGATCCGCACCACCTGTCACCTTTCGAAAGGTGGAAGGGGGCCTCTTGACCGGTCGTTCTGTAAATATTTTAGCATTGCAAACACTGGCTGGCTGCGGAAGTCTGGCAGAGTTGACCTCAGCCGTCTTCCCCGCACCAGTTCTCAGGGGGAACACACGTCTTCCAAAGGTTTCGATCTGTAGCATGGGGATCCAGCCAGAAGTGGTGTTGCGCTTCTTGAGATTTTTTTTTTTCATTTTTCGTTTTATCACCTGAACCCGTTTTTTGGCCAGTCCATTTGAGTGCGGGAAGCCTGGGCTTAAGGTCACGTGCTCAAAGTCGTACTGCGCTGCGAACCGGGCGAACTCGCGGCTGGCAAACTGAGGTCCGTTATCGCGGCACACTTGGCCTGGGAATCTATATCTCGCAAATATGGCCTTCATCTTGGCGATGACCAACTCCGATTAAGTTCCCAGCAGCTCTTCCACCTCTGGAAATTTTAAGGGGCATCGTAAACAGACAGATACGACTTGCCGCCGTACTGGAACAAGTCAACGCCTACTCTGTGCCATGGAAAGTCTGGTGTCGGTCTCGTAAAGAGGCTCGCTTGGTTGACTGTATGCATACAGCCTAAACACACTGCATGCTCGAACTAGATTGGCTATTTCGGCATTGATCTGGGGCCAAATTACAAATCTTCGCGCCCTTGTCTTGCATTTGGCGAGGCCCATGTGGCCTTGATGAATGCGTCGCAACGTGTCTTTCCTCAAGGCTTCCGGAAATACTACCTCGCTCCCTTTCAGGGAAATTTCCTTGAACGACAGAAAGTTAATACTCAAATGGTTTAAGCTCCCCAGTGATAGGCATACCGCGACGGAGGCGCTCCATCACCGCATGGAAGTAGGAGTCTTTTTGCGTTTCTTCGGCCAGCCGTTACATCGTGCTGTCACTGACGAAAGCAGTTACAGTACTCAGTGCATGGACTTCGACGTCATTTCCGTCCGGCGTGTCATCAGGGAGGTTAGCTGGGGCCCGCGACAGCATATAGGCAAGAACACGTTGCTGGCCTGGAACGTACTGCATCACGAATTCATATTTTAGCAACCTCAGAAAAAACCATTGTAGACTGGGTGTCATTTCACCTATCGCTTTCTGGGCAATTGTGATTAGCGGTCTATGGTCCGTTTCTAAGGTCGTCTTCCGGCCGTAGTTAGTAATGAAACTTTTTACACCAGAAAGTTGTAGCCAGTGCTTCTTTTTCTATCTGGGAATAGCGCTGTTCAGGTGATGTGAACGTTTGCGTTGCGCATGCTTCCGGACGCCAGTTACCGTCACGACGTTGCAGTACTGCCGAACCTACTCCACTCATTGACGCATCTGACGTCACTTTGGTTTTCTTGGTTGGGTCGAATACCACCAGCTGTGGCACTTTGCAAAGAGCGTCGCGAATTTCTTGCCATTCCTTGCGTGGTTAGGTGTCCACTCAAATATTGCGTCACGCTTGGTTAAGCGGCGCAGTCCTGGCGTTCTGTCGGGCAGAAAAGGAATGTATTTTAAAAAGTAGTTTGCGACACCGAATAAAGGCTGCACGCCGAGCTTGTCCGAGGGAACAAAGGCATGGTTGGGTTTGATTCCGCCACAAGATATGACATCACCCAGAAATTCAAATTCCTGGACGCCTACTGTGCATTTGTCGGCGTTAAAGTTTAGGCCTACCCGTTTTGCTGTTTCGAGCACTGCTCTTAAGCGCTGCTAATGTTGCTCGTGTGACTCCACCCACAAAATATCAACATAGACGTTGACGCCGGGAAGAGAGGCAAAAATTTTGCAGATCTTTTTAAAAACTTCCGATGCGGATGAGATGCCGAACGGCAGCCTCGAGAACCTGTATCTACCAAACGGGGTGGCAGAGCAGAAAATCTTTGTAGTTTTATTGTCGAGATGCATTTGGTGAAACCCGGCCTTAGCGTCAAGGCGGGTGAATACCTTAGCGCAGGACAGATCTGCTTCTATGTGGTCGCGGCTCGGCATTTCGTAATGTTCTCTTTTTAGGCACGCATTGATTCTTCTCGGGTCCATGCATACTCTAAGGCTCCCGTCTTTCTTTTTAACAATATCCAAGGGACACATACAGTCTGCTGGTTTGTTTTCTTTGACTATGATGCCGGCTTGTTCCGTGCGTCCCAGTACTTTGCGCAGAGGCTCCTTCAACGCTAACGGAACCCTTCGAGCTGCCTGCACCATGTGAATGGCGTCATCCCAAAGCTTCATTTTGTACTGACGTTGTACGCAACTGGCACCTTTGAAAATGTCGTTGAAATCTTGCACCAGTTCTTCAGAGCTGTTTGCCGCCACCAAGTCTACAAAACGAGCCAGCAAACCCAGCCGCTCGCTTTCTTGCAGGCCCAGCAACGCCTGCCAGCCCTTTTTGACTATTAAATAATCTTCAATTCTGCACTGCTCGCCAATGGTCACTTCAACGCTGATAACACCAACGTGTTTGATTTCGCCCCCCGATGTACGACCTCAGAATTGAACGACTGTGCTTGAGGGGCGGCTTCGATTGCATCTTCTTGCAGACGGACAAAGGAAGAAGATTCGCCTGGGATCCGGTGTCCACTTTGAGGTCTACTTGTACGCCGCTGATGCACGCCTTCACGATCCAGTCTCGCTGCCTTCCCACGCTGTTGACACCGATATTAAGGACGTCAATGTCTTCGTCGCCGCTTTTTAGCTCGCCGACTTGTTCAGTCCTGCGGCAACAGGCAGCGCAGTGGTTTTTTCCTTGACATGCCCTACAAGTCTTGCCATATGCGTGGCAGCGTCGCGGCTTGCGAAGGCGGCCACATCTGGAGCACTTGACTTTCTCAAGTGCGGCACCGTTTGGTTTACTGGATGCACTTGCATTTCTTTGGTAGCCTATGCTTCGTTCTGGATGGCTGCTGCCTCGGGTGCCTTGCAGAGTTGTTCAGCATTCGCCGACGTAAGTTGGTTGTCAAGTAGCAGTTTCCCAGGGAGGCTGTGGCTGCTTATGCCAATGACGATTTGGGCGCAAATCATGGAGTCTGTCAAGGTCCCAAAGTTGCATAACCGCGCTTGCTTGTTCACATCTCACAAAAAGTGCTCGAACGCTTCTCCCTTCGACTTTTCTTTTCCTGGAGATGTAGCGCTCGTACACTTCATTTTTCGGAGCATCCCAGTAGTACGCAAACTTCTTCACAACGGCTGCGTAGTTGTGGTTGTTCTCCCCTTCTTGGAATGCGAAGTTGTTGTAGATATACATGGCCTCCTCCTAGGCAAGGCTCAGAGCATCGCTGTTTTTGCAGCATCCGATAAGGGCTTGTCATGCGGCTGCACCACCGTGAAGTATATTTCCAGTTTCTGCTTGAAAAGCTGCCATTTCTTGCTTGTATCACCGGTCTACGTAGTTGGTCAGGTAGCGTCAGAAGTTCAATTTCGTCTGGTAGCCGCTTCTGACACCATGTATCGTCTCGCAACGACGAATGACGACGAACGACGAACGAGACAAGGCAGCCTTCTGCAACGCAATGCAGGTAGGAAAATTCAGCAGCAGATTATATGCTTGTATAGCGTGGGTTGGGGAAAAGTGGAAAGGCAGAAAGGGCACGCCTGGTGCCTAGCAACCATCAGGCGCGCATTCGCGTCAATCTTATCGCACCGATCCAGCGATTAGTGTCGCTGCTTTTGTGGCCGTGCTCGAATGGCAAGACGGGAGAGAAAGAAGCTTAAATTTCATAATCCAGGAACTTTCAACAGCAGCTTGCAACGATTCGACCAAAAAAAGACTGCCTCATCGCAGTCCGGGCCATCACCAATCTTTGGCCATACCCTTACTTTAGGCCCCTTAACTTTGCGACAAATACTCGTTGTGCTGACTGTGGAATTTGAGGGTCCCGTTTCAATGCATTGTTTGACAGAGGTACCGGTTGCCCGCAGTAGTACTACATGAGGGAAGTGTACGATAGCGGACGCAAGGCCAAGGATGCCGAATAGTTGTGGGCACCCATCGACTCACCAAGAGAAGAAACGTACCTATCATTCGTTGGAGCCTAGCGCTAATCCAAATTGCCAAACAGCCGGTAGTAGCCAGAAAAGTTCATTGATTTTGAACTTCCCGCGCCAGTTGTTAGTGCAATCGGGGCATCTACAACCTATGAGCAGAAGAGTAACCTTTCTGGTCTTTTAACAACTACCACCGGTCCTGTGGAGATGGTGTCAGACGACGACAGCGGCGACGAAGAACTCGATGTGGTTTTCGTTGACCTGTGAGTTCATTTTTTTCATCAGTGTGAACGTTTATAACTTTTAGCCTCATCTCTGATGAGGTTGCAACAATGACGACCACCGCAGCACTGAAGCATCAAGTGTCCTAGTTAGACTCCTTGGAAGACTCTTTTTTCTGTTATTTCAGCTCTTGTAGTTTTGGGAAGCTTTTAAGAATGATAAAGGTATTTATCATACGAAATTGCAGGGTTTTTTTAATAAAATAGGCTCCAGCGGCAAATTTAGCGGATATGTTTTAGAATCTAGCGGAATCTGGCGGATTTCTCATCGCTTTTTAGCGGATGTCTCAAGCCCAGCGGTGGCAACACTGGTCAGTCGCCCCAGCATTTAGTCCGCCGGCCTCCGCCGGGTCGTTGCAATTCCCTCGCTCAGTTGAAACTAAGCCACCACACGTTTGTGAACGGAAGAATGCGCCTTTATTTACTTTGTTAGTTTGTACACTGTATCTAGCTCCAAGTAAACGTCGCTTCACACAAGCGCTGCACAAGCGCACATGCGACGCTTCGCTGCCTGGTACGCCAGTAGGAAAATCTAAGGCCACTTGAAGGTGGTAGAAGAGTAAGCGAGATCAATATAGGTACTAAGGAAATGAAATCAACTGATACTTTTACCGTACAGCGTTAAACTAGGGTGCAGGAAGCACTTTTTTGCGCTGGGCGAACAAGCACAGCGGTCAGCAGCAGGACTACGCATATGCGAACGCTTTTACGTCTAACAAATGCAATTGCTTGACGTGAGATATTGTGGAAACTTGGGGGACGCTTACTGCACGAGCGCAATACAACAAATAGTCACCTAAGCTGCTTGAAATGCTAAACCTAAACAAAAGTGTAAACTGGTTATAGATTATATACCTTATATTTCCATGGTCAGCGGCGCTCACCCGTGGTCTAGTGGTCTGGAGTGCTGTGTATGCTATTGCAAGTGTTTTGCAAGTCACGAGTTCGAATCCGCAAGGATACGTTCATTTTTTAAAGTTGATTTTTCGTTTTCCGCCCAGATTTTCTAAACTGAGTTCACCTTTTTTTCGGCCGTAACGTTCACTGCTCCACAAACAAGGAGAGGAACGGTACAAGGTGTCTGTTAGTGACGCCGTATGGCCTGAAGGAAGGCGTCTGGAAACGCCACAGGTGGGGAGGAGGGGATGGGCTGGTGGTGCGAGGAACGTTGCCAGGTCATTGCGGCGTGCCTAAAGCTGAGAGCATTAAGAAAATAAAAGAAAACTTTGTAAACAGCACTTGCCCGTATGGGAGGGAGGACAAATTTGAAAGGAGGAGGGTAATTTTCTGCAAAAAAATACGAAGTTGTCACCCAGTAGGCTGTTCAAGGAACACTGCAATTTGTTGAAGGTTTTTTATGAAAAGAAGCAGTGTATATATTAAAGCAAAATACTTACGGCATAGGCGATGATTCGTACGTACCTGTAAAAAGTTTAGAAAAAGGGAAGACGGGTGTTAGTGGGCGCGCGTGTGCGTGTGCGTGTTCGTATTCGATTCTGCAGGATAGCGAATCCGAGGGATGGAAACCCAGGAGTAGACTATGCCAAGAAATCATACGAGAGTAGTTGGAAGAAGTTCTGGTCAGTGGACATTGCAATTTCTTTTACTCAAAAAATTCCCTATGCTTTTCTCATAATGCTAGAGTGCTGGCCTCCCTTTTCGTAAACAAATTTAGCGGAGAGAGTTGTTGCATCAAAACAATTTTAGGTCAGTCTTTCTGGCCATGGAAAGAAGAAAAATCATAGAAACGCTCCAATGTCGCCATCGAGCGTCTTAGATTAGGATTGAAACAGGAGGGCATACCGCGAATAAAAGTTAACTTGGGTTGGGCATATTTTGCCCAAAACGGATAACCGGCGGACCACCGTGGAAACGGAATGCAAACAGAAAAGCTCCTCAGGAACGATAGCGCGATAAACGGAAGAAATACTTTAGACACAAACACTTTAATACGACACTGCAGTATGGAATCAAATCGACTCCCACAGGCCGCGCCTTTGACTGGGTGATTATACACATACTGTCATACATACACACCTACGGACGTACATACGTAGGAGTTGGAATACATACATACATACATACATACATACATACATACATACATACATACATACATACATACATACATACATACATACATACATACATACATACATACATACATACATACATACATACATACATACATGCAGTCATACATACAGAAATAATACTTTGTAGAAAGTAGCGGCCTCAGACCTCTGCCAACGTTTCGACAAGGAGACTTGTCTTTTTCAAGGTTTCAGGGTTTATCTCTGGCACACTGTTTTATAGATACAGATTGAGTTGGACAGAGAGAGGGGAGGTTGTTAAGAACGGGGCCGGAAGGAGGACATTAGAGCGGGTCAACTGTCGGTTGAAAGGAGCGAAATAGTGAGAGAGAAAGGGAGGTGTGGTTATTGTGAGAGGACCCCGCAGTAGAGAAAGAGGGAAGACTACGCGAGAGTAAGAGAAAACAGGGGGGAACGGTTAGGCTGGGCTGCGGTGGGGTCCGGCGACCTCAAAGGAGGCTTCCATGAAGATCGGGGACGAGAGGGGCGTCTTGGGGGTGCATTGCAAGGTTACTGAACTGTGTGTAAGAGAGAAAACTCGTAAACAGCAACAGACCGTATAGTTTGAAGAATTCCCACTGGGGAGGTCAGTGTTCACAGAAGAATAGAAGGGGTATGCGCGGGTGCAACTCCTCCCTTTCTCTTTCAACCACACCTCCCTTTCTCTCTTAACGACGATGCCGAACACGTGTTGCGGACCCGGATGTCCTTCCTTGTACAATGATACAACAGAAAATGTTTCCTTGTTCTGTATATCGACGAACAGAGCGCTGCATGAGAAATGGAGGCGTGCCGTTCCAAGCTAAGAAACGGTATATTTAAGCTTCGTTTATGCGTGTGACAGTGTGTGGGAATGCACTGCGCGTGAGAATGAAAAAAAGCAATGTTCCCTTTTGAGAGCATCCTGGACCTAGACTTGTACAAGGCTATCTTAAATCCGGATTTTTTGTCAGATCAGTCAGGTAGTAGCATTTCTCCATTACCTGTTTGCAAACTATTACCTTCCGCTCAGGCTCGCATGTAAAAAAAAGCTTTGGGACGTTCTTGTGCTTTTATTTTTCATATTTCCGCGAATTATCCCTAAGTGTTGGTTTTGTTTGTTTTGTAAGCGCGCATGGCTGCTTCCGGTTTTCTTATATTGCGTTTCAACTGAAGCACCCGTTTGCTCATTTTGTCTTAATTACGTCCCGCTTTTGATATGGAAAGGGTGTCACCTTGTCGATAACTTGATTTTTCGTTTCTTCGACAATGTTCTTGATCCTATTTCTATGCATCTTAAATTGTTAACGTTCCGAGAGTAATGCGTGCATAGCAAACGCCGCGCAACTCCCTTTATCGATGTTCATCTGTGCACGTCACACCGGGGACTTCTTCGACGTTTGTGTTTCATTCTTGTCTTGTAGAGCAGGAAAAGCTTTGCGTCGTTCTTGGCTACGTGACAATATTCGGTTTCCTCCATGTGCTGCACATCGCAGCCCCCCCCACCAAAAAAACGCTAGACCACGCTCTTTTGTCTCCCTTCGGAATTTTGAAATTTTTTTGTTGCGTAAGACAAAATCAGCTTTATTGTTCCGCTTTCGCTTCCGTTTTTTGAAAGGATTGCAAAATGTGGAAGTGGACAGACACACGGTGCAACAGATATCTCTTCTGTTTTGATCCCTCGCGTTTCTGCGGCATTTTTAGATGCTCTCAAGTATGTACCCACTCATCGAAACGACAATACTATTCGGCTATTTTTTTAGCGTTATGTGCAATCCAGAGAAATAAACAGTTTCATTAGGTGTAGTCTGAACGACCCGTACTTGGTTTCTTGCAGTTTCTTTTTATAGTATTATCGATAGGACCGCAGCAGTCCGGGACAACGGAGCTACAGCATGTGTGGTATTTACAACTTTTGCTTTAAGAAAAGAAGCAATAGAGATTTAATAATCTGTAAACAGGACGGCGCAGCGCTTGTGCCAGAGGACATATAAGCCGTTGCCGTTCGCGGCCGAAGTCTAGAATAATTTACTTGGAAAAATAAAACCCCACTGAAGGCAGGTGACATAAACAATTCATCGCTATTCATCGCTAACTACTACGAAAAAAAAACACACTAATCAGTGCGCAGACACCAAAATCAGAGAGAGTTTGCACGCCATGAGCTGGCCAATATGCCGCACGCGCGGCAGCTAGATGCCCTTCGTGCGGCGGTGGCACCTGTAGTGGCGCCCGCGGTCCCTATATGAAGCGAGCGCCGAAGTTTCGTGACCAATAAAGCATTGAAGGACTCTGGAACAATGTAGAAACCACGATTGTTGCCAACGTTTTATCAAAGAGACAAGGCAAGTCTCTGCTGAAACGTTGGCAACAATCGTTGTTTCTTCCTTGTTCGAAGTTTAGTTTTTTTACATTCATACATACATACATACATACATACATACATACATACATACATACATACATACATACATACATACATACATACATGCATACATATATACATACATACATGCATGCATACATACATACACACATACATACATATATACATACACACATACACACATACATACATACGTACGTACATACATATATGCATACACACATACATGCGTACCTCCATACATACATGCATGCATACGTGCGTGCATGCCTACATACATACATACATACATACATACGTACACGCATACATGCATACGTAGTTATAAGTACATGCATACATACATACATACATACATACAGACATACATACATACATACATACATACATACATACGTCTCAATCGTATGTCTTTCTGAAACATGGTGGTCTATCGGTGACGGTAATTTGTATGCGCTACCAGGATACGCTTTGGAATACTGTAACCAGCATCGTGCAGGAGGGTCTGCTATACTAATTACGTTGTGACGTCCATACAGACATCGTAATGACATCATTTATTAACATTTATTGCAAATCTGCCTGGCTGCAATTCCAACTCGCCGTCCTTCAAGAGAATAATCGCAGTACAATAATCGCGTCCTTCTACCGGTCACCCTCTTATTCATATTCAGATTTCTGCATCCAGTTGACAACAATTCTAGGCGGGTTAACAAATGAGCAGAAAAATATTATAATCTGTGGAGATATAAATATAAACATCAGTGACACAATTAGTGCATCCTGTGCTGAATATGTGAATTGTTACATTGGCAATAAAATTACTTCTGTAATCAAATATCGTACCAGATGCGATGCAAGTGGCTCATCATCGTTAAACGATCATATCCTGTGTAATGTCGACTGCATTTTAAATTCTGGTGTTATTGACTACTTATTCACTGATCATTACCCACTTTTTTGTGCCTAGGAGCACATACACCCGTTCAAACTAGTGTGCATACGAAGTTCGTATTTAATTCCAGAGAATTTCTGGAACTGATACGTGGTACTGACTGGGGATTTGTAGCGGTAGGGCAATGCGCAGAGAAAGCGTTTCGTGGTTTTGCTGTGAAAATAGGCGCGTGCATCACTGAATGCACATCAGTAATCCATATCACGAAGTGGTATCGCTTTCCTTGGAATCCGTGGATTACTCCGGGATTGCTACGTTCCATATCTAAGAAGGAAAATCTCAGAAAAAAATTAAAAGCCCAATCTTCTAATATTTCCCTAAAAAATCGATTCAAGAAGTATTCTAACGTGCTATCAATGTTGTTGAAGCGGGCCAAACGTGAATACTATGAAAAAGAAATTCAAAAGAGTGGCAACGATACCAGGAAAAACTGGCAATAAATCAACAGATTTTTAAACAACTGTGTTCCGCCAGATTTATCAGAAATATTAGTTCATGACTGTTCTGTTACTTATCCCAGTGACATTTCAGAAGCTTTCAGTGAACACATTGCCAAGTGTGATAGTTCCGTGAATAATCCTTCTTTACCCATTTTGTCACGTTGACCTCATTCTCTTTATTTACGTCCTACTTCGGCGGCAGAATTTTATAATGTTATTTCATCTCTTAAAACGACAGGACCTGGCCTAGACTATATTCACCTATCGAAGATAAAACGTGTGTGCCTACAATTATCGCGCATTTTAGCCGAAATCATTAACAAGTTGTTTAAAGATGGCAAATTTCCCCAATGTCTTAAACTTGGTAAAAATACTCCTGTTTTCAAAAAAAGGAGACCGGTTATGTAATATTAACTACTGCCTGATCTGCATTCTTCCGTTTTTTAGTAAAGTAATTGAAAAACGTTTTTACACCCCATTATTGTGTTACGTCCTGAAATTCAAGCTACTCTCTTCACACCAATTTGGTTTTGCGACCTGGCTGCTCTACGGAGCTAGCAGTACTTAGTTTTACGGACCAAATTAAAAAGGCTATCGACGAAGCTTTACTCGTTGGAGCAGTTTTCATTTACCTAACTAAGGCGTGTAATAAAATCAACCACCATATTTTGTTACATAAACTTGAAGATTATGGCATATCAGGGCCTCCTTCAGAATTCCTTCGTAGTTATTTAACGAACCGCTCTCAGATTGTTTTAATTAACGGTAGACCTTCCACTTCTAATCAATCAACACTGGAGTTCCGCAAGGCTCCATACTAGGCCCTCTAATATTTCTGTTATTTATAATGACCTTCCTACTATTCTTACACATTCACACAGCCTCATATATGCCGATGATACTACCATATTTACATCCCAAAAATCAGCCTATGAGATTCAGCAAACATTGAATGCAGACTTAATAAATGTTCAGCGTTGGTTTGCGATAAACAATTTTCAAATCAATTCATCAAAAACTACGTTTATGTTATTTTCTTCCCCCCAAAACCCTACCTGGCGTGTGTTTCTAACTCTCGACAACCTTATTATCTCTTTATCTGATACCACGAAGTTTCTCGGCGTTGTCTGAGACAAACATTTGAAGTGTAATTACCACGTGCAATCAATTCTTAAAAAGGTACCTCTCGGAATTCATGTTCTTAACAAAGCGCGCCCTTATTTTAACCCACGCATTGTTCGTTTGTTATACTACGCATATATTCCTAGTGATCTTTCATACTGCAATTAATCGTGGGCCAATACATATGCTGCCCATGTCGACTCTCTTCTTTTCCTCCAAAATCGGGCTCTCCCGATCATTAAATGTGCTCCTTTTGGATCTCATTCCATGCCCCTCTACGTTAACTTAGGCGTGCTTCCGGTAAACGACTTATTTATTTTAAATCTGGCTTCATTTATGTATCGCCTAGTCCATAATCACATATCCATTGATGGATTGCCCCGGGAGCATTATATTAACACAAATAACATCCGATTCTCAGCCCGAAACAATTTCTTGACACCAAAAGTGCTTACGAACTACGGCAAACAGACCGCAAAACTTGCTGGTATGTCGACATGGAAGAATATACCTGACGAAATTAGGTCAAGTTGTACATTACATTCTTTTCGTAAATTATTTAAATTATATCTTCTTAGAGAACTACATGTCAAGTAAACTATATGTGCTTTTGCTCTGTATAATTGATTTTCCAAAATATTTGTGTGCCAATTCTTCATGAAGCGTTTTTGCATGGTTCCTGTCGCTATATTGTTTTCCATTGTCTTAATTATGTTTTAGGATGTTCTAAAAGCTGCTCAACTACTTGGTGCGTTTTGTTCAATTAAAATTATGTTATGTAACGTGGTCCCCCAGACAGTTCTCAACTTCGGGACCTCTTTTGTCATTGTACTCGTTTATGTTATGCAAAGAAGTGAAATAAACATGAACTTGAACTTGAAAAAAAAGAATACATACATACATACGAACACACATGCGTACCTACATTTATACATACGTACATGCATACATACGTAAATACATACATACGTACGTTCGTGGATACATACGTACATATATACGTACATACGTACGTATATACATACATACATACATACGTACGTACATACATACATACATACATACATACATACATACGTACGTATATACATACATACGTACGTATATACATACATAACAACATACATACATGCATACATGCATACATACATACATACATACATACATACATACATACATACATACATACATACATACATACATACATACATGCATACATACATACATACATACATACATACATACATACATACATACATACATACATACATACATACATACATACATACATACATAAAAACATACATGATGATGATGGTGATGATAGGTTTTCTTGGCGCAAGGGCATCAAGGCCAAAGAGCGCCAGTACAATGGTTACATTCATACATATATACACATATACATACGTACAGTCTTTTGTACATACATACATACATAACAGACCGCAAAATTTGCTGGTGTGTCGACATGGAAGAATATACCTGACGAAATTAGGTCAAATTGTACATTACACTCTTTTCGTAAATTATTTAAATAATATCTTCTTAGAGAACTACATGTCAAGTAAACTATACGTGTTTTTGCTTTGTATAATTGATTTTCCAAAATATTTGTATGCCAATTGTTCATGAAGCGTTTTTGTATGGTTCCTGTCGCTATATTGTTTTTCATTGTCTTAATTATGTTTTAGGATGTTCTAAAAGCTGCTCAACTACTTGCTGCGTTTTGTTCAATTAAAATTATGTTATATAACGAGGTCCCCCAGACCGTTCTCAACTTCGGGACCTCTTTTGTCATTGTACTCGTTTATGTTATGCAAAGTAGTGAAATAAACATGAACTTGAACTTGAAAAAAAATACATACATACATACGAACACACATGCGTACCTACATTTATACATACGTACATGCATACATACTTAAATACATACATAGGTACGTTCGTGGATACATACGTACATATATACGTACATACGTACGTATATACATACATACATACATACATACATACATACATACATACATACATACATACATACATACATACATACATACATACATACATACATAAATACATACATACATACATGATGATGATGGTGATGATAGCTTTTCTTGGCGCAAGGGCATCAAGGCCAAAGAGCGCCAGTACAATGGTTACATACATACATATATACACTTATACATACGTACAGTCTTTTGTACATACATACATACATACATACAGAAATAATAGTTGGCAGTCAAGAAAACCTCGGAAAGCCAAGGAGAGGGTGTGGTAAGTCGATGAAACAGATAAAGAATTTGGAAAAAAGAAAGTCGAGAGAAAATCGTAGAGAAAATATCGTACCAGACCGGTATTCTGGAGGTCATGGGTTCGGATCCCAACTGGCGGGCATTTTTTCTCCACTTTCGTTCTTTCCAAATTCTTTATCTGTTACAATGACTTACAACATCCTCCCCTTTGCATTCCGAGGTTTTCTTTAGTGCCAACTATTGTTTCGGTCTTATTTTAAACAAGCCCGTCATTTCCTATTCTGATTCGCTACATGCATACCGAGGGCTTCAGTTCTCGCAGTCTTGGTGCCATAGGAAGCTTAAGAAGGTCAACGCTGGTCGACCGCTCTTGACATGTCGTACACACTCGAGCCACCGCCCGGGGGTTCAAAAAAAGGTCCCCTTCACCCCGAGAAGTCCGAGTGGCGCTGGTTAGCACCCCCAAGCACAGAAAACAAAAATACCTCAACATAAATACCCCAGAAAGTGGAGGGGAAAATCGCCCCGCCAGTAGCGCAGTGGTTATCGCACCAGACCGGTAATCTGGAGGTCGTTGGTTCGGATCCCACCTGGCGGGCATTTTTTCTCCACTTTCTTTCCAAATTCATTATCTGTTTCAATGACCTACCACATGCTCCACTTTGGTTTGCGAGGCTTTCTTGACTACCAACTATTATTAATGTCTTATTTTCAACGAGCCCCTCATTTCCTATTCTGATTCGCTACATACAGACATGCACACATACATGCATACGTAGTCATATGTACATGCATACATACATACATACATACATACATACATACATACATACATACATACATACATACATACATACATACATACATACATACATACATACATACATACATACATACATACATACATACATACATGCATGCATGCATAAATACTTACATAAATACATGCGTAAATACATACAGGGAACAATAAAACTTGGAAGATGGTAGAGAACACAGCAAAATTTCGAACAAGGTAGAAACCACGATTGTTGCCAACGTTTCAGCAAAGAGACAAGGCAAGTATCTGCTGAAACGTTGGTAACAATCGTGGTTTCTACCTTGTTCGAAGTTTTCTTTTCTTACATACATACATACATACATACATACATACAGGGAGCAGTAAAACTTCGAAGATGGTAGAGAACACAACAAAACTTCGAACAAGGTAGGAACCACGATTGTTGCCGACGTTTCAGCAAAGAGACAAGGCAAGTCTCCGCTGAAACATTGGTAACAGTCCTGGTTTCTACCTTGTTCTAAGTTTTCTTTTGTTGGTAGCGTACTGGTTATCGCACCAGACCGGTATTCTGGAGGTCGTGGGTTCGGATCCCACCTGGCGGGAATTTTTTATCTACTTTCTTTCTGTCTTTCCAAATTCTTTATCTGTTTGAATGACCTACCACATCCTCCCCTTTGGTTTCCGAGGTTTTCGTGACTGCCAGACTATTACTGTCTTATTTTCAACGAGCCACTCATTTCTATTCTGATTCGCTACATGCATAGCGAGGGCCTCTGTACTGGCAGTCTTGGTGCCATAGGAAGCTTAAGAGGGTTCCACGCTGGTAGACCACTCTCAACATGTCGTAGACACTCGAGTCACGGCGCGGGGGTTAAAAAGAAGGTCCTCTTCACCCCGAGAAGTTGGAGTGGCGCTTGCTACCACCCCCAAGCACAGGAACTGTTACATTGACATAAATACCCCAGAAAGTGGAGGGGAAAAATAGCCCCGCCGGTGGCGTAGTCGTTATCGCATCAGACCGGTATTCCGGAGGTCGTGCGTTCGATCCCACTTGGCGTGCATTTTTTCTCCTTTTTCTTTCTTTCTTTGCAAATTCTTTATCTGTTTCAATGACCTACCATATCCTCCCCTTTTCTTTCCGAGGTTTTCTTGACTGCCAAACTTTATTTCTGTCTTACATACATATACACATACATACATACATACATGGAGCAATAAAACTTGGAAGATGGTAGGGAACACAAGAAAACTTCGAACAAGGGAGCAACCACGATTGTTGCCAACGTTTTAACTAAGAGACAAGGCAAGTCTCTGCTGAAACGTTGCCAACAATCGTGGTTTCTACCTTCTTCGAATTTTCTTTTCCTACATACATACATACATACATACATACATACATACATACATACATACATACATACATACATACATACATACATACATACATACATACATACATACATACATACATACATACATACATACATACATACATACATACATACATACATACATACTGTGAGCATTTGTGTGTAAGCTACGATAGTGCTCGCTTCAAGGACACATGGAAGGTGCCTGCTACTTTCGTGTCCAATCCACCTTGCACTCGGTCTGCTTCTCAAGACCATTATCATCACCATGTCGCACCTCATCTGTTTCTCATACCCATCCACATCATCATTCCTCGGGCTGGTATTCTCGGTTGCCTCTTGGAATAAACGCGCCGTTCCGACTGACTCTGCGACGTCTCTTCTGGGTGACGGCTCCCTTTGACGCTTCCCTCAAGTGGTAGAGGTGCACCTTGGTCCTGTCCTCGGTCTTTCCCAGTCGCACACCTGGAGCTCCGTTCCGGTAGGCGCTTACCTCTGAGGATGCAGCACGAGAGCGGGAACAGCACCCCCAGAGCGTCAGCTGCCGTGCCTGCTGCGTTTACCATCACCAGCCACCAACGCGATCCGCCAGGCTTTTATGGCCGTCGAGGTGAGGATGTCGACGACTGGCTGTATAGCTATAATCGGGTCAGCAGCTTTAATCGATGGGATTGACGCATTGCAAGCCTCCGAATCGTCTCCTTCTCCCTGCACGAGGCGGCCAAGACGTGGGTTCCGTAACAACGAACACACTATCACAGACTGGACCGGCTTTACTCAGGAGCTACGAAAAATTTTCGGCACGCCGTCCATTCGCGCAGAAGTAGCCAGACAAAAGCTTGCCTCACGCATTCAATGCCCTGATGAGACATTCGCCTCATACATTGAGGACGTCGTCGCTCTTTGTCGCGAAGTGGATGAAACCATGCCAGAGGCTGACCAGGTGCGTCATATATTGAAAGGTATCGCTCCGTTTGCTTTAACGCTCTGGCTGTGGAAAATCCTGCAAGCGTTAGCGATGTCCGCAAGGACTTGTCAACGGCTGGACCAATCTACAGTCTATTCGCCTTCGCCAGGAGGCTTGGGCCTCTCATCAATATGGGGACTCGAACCTGCGCAGTCTCATTTCGCGCGATCATTCGCGAAGAACTGCCAGCACCACGACTCGCCTTGCTCGTCGCGTGACCATTGTCATACCAATGCGCCTGAGTTCCGACATATTGTCAGAGCAGGAGCTAACATCCATTACGGGATATACACCCGCACGTCCGTTCCTCTTGCCACCCGTCTGCCACGCAGTCCTACTGGCCCACGAAGTGCTTCCCCTTGCCACCGTCTACGCGGCCGTCCTACTCCGCGATTGCGGCCCAACCCGCCCTTGCAGGTTGAGCCACCGTCGCCGCAGGCCCATGTGACAGCGATTGCCGCAGCACCTGCTTCTCCGCACTATTACTACCTCCATGCGACCGGGCCGTCAACGGTTTCCTGGAGATGGCCCAGTGTGCTACTATTGTGGAATCAGGGGCCACATTCTCGTTTCTGTCGTCGACGTCAGCAAGACGAGCGAAGAGGCTACGCCCCGTTCGAACGTGACTATTCCCGGTATCCCTACGGCTATCGGCGTATCGAACACGTTTCCCCTCCGCGTCGCTCCTTCTTCGCCTCCAGGGCCACTCGAGCCTCTCGAGTCATCGTGCTGCACGCCGCCGCTCGCCTTCGCCGTACCGTCGTTCCTTGTCGCCCCTCCGTCCTGCCACCCACGCTACTAACACCCACCAGGAAAACTAGCTTCTGCAGTTTTTGGAGGGAAAACTGCACTAGTGCGAACAACGACAACTCCTCCAGAAAGACCCTCGAACACTGTCAGAGTCGAAGTAGAAGGTGTAAAGGTTGATGCACTTGTTGACACAGGAGGCCAGTATTTCAGTCATTGATGGTTAATTTTTGTTCGGAGCTACGCAAAGTGAAAACCCCCGTACACTGGCCCCTCCCTATGTAATGCGAATCAAGGAGCAATCGAACCTACCGGATATTGTACTGTGCGTGTTTTTATAGATGGAATTCGGCATCACATACAGTGTGCGGTTTTGCCGCATTGCGCCCATCATCTCATTTTAGGGTGGGACTTCCTCTCGTCTGCATCCGCCGTAATCTCCTGTCACCACCCCGACATCGAACTGACAGGAAACAGACGATTCAAGTGTTCCTGACGCGCCGCAGCAGCGCTTAGTGGCCAGCGCGGATTACGTCCTCGACCCCTGCTGTGAGAAAGTCATCTCCATTCGTTCGGATCAATTTTGTGATGGTGACGTCCTGATCGTTCCCACTCCTCGCGTTCTTGCCAAGGGCCTGGTGATCGCAACGAGTCTCGTGCGATTTTCACACTGGAGCTGCCGATATAATCGCCGTTAACACCAATCGTGAGCCCATGCTCCTACGTAAGCGCACTACAATTGCTAGTGTTGCTGACTCGGAGGCCACCTGTATTTTCCCGCTCTGTGCAGTGTCATCCCCTGCTCATGCTGAATTCCCGCTCTCCTGGCTGTGATCTAACCGCGCGATGGGTTCTGACCTCTCCCCGGCTGAGACCGAAGCGTTAATGGCGCTTCTGACCAAACACAAATCTTTATTTGACGCTAACTGCACCAAACTCGGTCAGACGTCGGTGGCAACGCATCGCATCGAAACCGATGGTCTCGCATTATTCACCGCCGTCCTTACCGTGTGTCCTCCTCAGAAAGGAAAATTATTAGCGACAAACGTCACCGATATGCTTCAGCGGAACATCATTCGGCCGTCAACCAGTCCGTGGTCAATCTCCGGTTGTTCTCGTGCAGAAAAAGGACGGATCAGTGCGATTTTGCGTTGATTATCGCGCACTGAACAAGATTACACGAAAAGATGTCTACCCGATGCCACGAATTGATGACGCCCTAGATTGTTTACAAGGAGCGGAATATTTTTCAAGTCTTGATCTGCGCTCGGGGTATTGGCAGATCCCCATGCACGAGGCCGATAAAGAGAAGGACCGCGTTCGCCACCCCCGACGGGCTGTATGAGTTTAATGTTTTGCCATTCGGGCTTTGCAACGCCCCTGCAACATTCGAGCGGATGATCGATACAGTTCTTCGCGGTCTCAAATGGAAATCGTGCTTTTGTTATCCTCGACGATATCGTTGTCTTTTCTTCGAGTTTCCGTGAGCACCTGAAGCGACTGGACGAAGTCCTCACCTGCTCTTGCGAATGCGGGCCTGCAACTTAATACTAAGAAGTGCCGCTTTGCTAGTCGAAGCATTAAAGTTTTGGGACACGTCGTGAGCAAGGACGGAATTCGCCCAGACCCTGAGAAGATTTGCCGCTGTCGTCAACTTTCCACAGCCATTGCATCAAAAGAATCTGCGTAGCTTCCTGGGTCTGGCTTCGTACTTCCGTCGCTTTGTCCGAAATTTTCGCTACCCTGGCTTCCCCCCCTCAACAAGCTCATGCACTCAGGAACACCCTTTGTGTGGTCTGAAGAATGTGAAGACGCCTTTCAAGCGTTGAAAAAAAGCCCTTACTTCCGGTTCAGTACTGTGCCACTTTGACGAGTCCCGACCGGTCCTTCTCCATACGGACGCCATGTAGACATGGCTTAGGTGCTGTTCTCTTGCAGACGGATGACCAACACAGAGAAAGGTTTGTTTCCCTACGCAGCCGCTCTCTCAGTCACGCCGAGAAAAATTACCCGATTACCGAGTCAGGAGTGTCTCGCTGTTGTTTGGGCGGTTCAGAAATTCCGCCCATACCTCTACGGCCGTCACTTCACAGTGGTAACAGACCATCATGCTCTCTGCTGGTTGCAGCCACAGAAAAACCTGACCGGCCGCCTCGGCTGCTGGATAATTCGACTACAAGAATACGACTTTACCTTTATTTACAAATCCGGCAAGAAGCACCTTGATGCAGATGCCCTTTGCCGATGTCCGCTAGATCCTCCTGACGTTCCTCCTTCGACTAACTCACGTAGCGCACTACGTACCATCGCTCCTGTCGTCGACATCCCAACTGACGATATCTCAAATTTGGCGACCCTTCAACAATCAGATTGTTACTGCCGTGGGAATTATAGAGCAGCTCATCGGCTCCCTTAAAACACGTGAACAGCCGCTATCGCCGCTCAACTCAACAATTTCGGCTTTTCGGCGGAGGTACTTGCCCGTTCATTCACCCACCCCTCAGGGTACCGGTGGGTTCCTGTTGCGCCGCGCTCTCTCCGCCCGAAGATACTTCAAGCCTTGCACGATGATGCAACAGCTGGCCATTTAGGTTTCCATAAGACATACGATCGTGTTAGCAGCCTGTTTTTTTGGGCTGGTCTTGCCACTTGTGTCGCCCGCTACATTGCGTCGCGCGTCTCGTGCCACCAGCGCAAGTGCCCGACGTCCACTCCTGCCGGACTCCTACAGCCACTGCCTTGCCCGTCGGCACCGTTCGAAACTGAGGGAATCGACCTTTAGTGCCACTAGAGTCCTCTTGAGTGATCGCGGCCGGACTTTCCTGTCTAACATTGTTAAACAAGTTCTTTGTTCCTCCAGCACAGTGCACAAAACCACGTCAGCCTACCATCCGCAAACAAATGGACTAACCGAACGCTTCCACCGTACTCTATCTGATATGATTTCCATGTATATCCGGCCCGACCACACAAACTGGGACGCAATTCTTCTGTTTGTTACATTCGCTTACAACCGCGCTGTTCAGAAGACCACTGGTTATTCGCCATTTTTCCTCGTTTTTGGCCGCCAACCATCTTTTCTTCTCGACACCACCTTCTTTTCTGCTCCCGTACCTACGTCAAGTCCGTTATCCGAGCAGTTTATATCTCGTCTCAATCACTGCCGTCGCCTTGCTCGCTTGAACACGGAAGCCTGCCAGCACGACCGCAAACTTCGCTATGACGCCACGCATCGTGCCGTACAGTTCCACCCCTGGCGATAAACTCCTCCTTTGGACGCCCAATTCGCAAGCCCGGACTCTGTGAAAAATTCCTAAATCGATTCTTGGCCTTTGCACCATCCTGAGGAAACCTCGCCGGTTAATTATTGCGTTCGCGCCTTGTTCTCCCCCTACGGACCGCCGCTACAGGGGCACGGAGATCGTTCACGTAACTAGACTGAAACCGTTCACGCCTCGCACTTCATGAAAGACTGCTCCCAGGTGGTCGCTTCCACGGACGGGGGGGGGGAAGTGTGAGCATTTGTGTGTAAGCTACAATAGTGCTCGCTTCAAGGACACATGGAAGGTGCCTGCTACTTTCGTGTCCAATCCACCTTGCACTCCGTCTGCTTCTCAAGACCGTTATCATCACCATGTCGCACCTCATCTGTTTCTCATACCCCATCCACATCATCATTCTTCGGGCTGGTATTCTCGGTGCCTCTCGGAATAAACGCGCCGCTCCGACTGACTCTGCGACGTCTCTTCTGGGTGACGGCTCCCTTTGACGTCTCCCTCAATACATACATACATACATACATCCATACATATACATGCATACATACATGCATGCATACATGCATGCATGCATACATACATGCATGCATAAACACATACATACATACATACATACATACATACATACATACATACATACATACATACATACATACCTGCATACATGCATATATATATACATACATACATTCATACGTGCATACATACATACATACATACATACATACATACATACATACATACATACATACATACATACATACATACATACATACATACATACATACATACATACATACATATATACATACATACATACATGCATGCATCCATACATACATACATACATACATACCTGCATACATACGTAGATGGCGTAGAGGTAGAACACCCGCCTCGCGTGCAGAAGGACCGTGGTTCGAATCCCGGTGCCAGACAATTCCCACCGGTTTAAAAAAAATCCGCGTACTCATGAAATTGCACAAAGGGGCTTGGGGTGCCGCCTGACCCCGGCGACCATTGCCGGTAATGCACTCCCTCACCAGAGCAGGATTCGCCACCATGGTATAGTAACGGCCACAACCTCTCATGAATACGCTAATTAACCATCGGCCCTAAGTCCCCAGTGGCTGCGAAGCAACTGACCACGGCGGCGATCAGACCTCTGACGCAGCAGAGGGTGCTAAGAATCCCTGGATCCGGACAGGCCGCCAATGGAATCTGAACCTGGCAACGTTTAACGTGCGAACCTTATCTAGCGAAGCAAGCCTCGAGGTGTTGTTCGACGAACTAGAGGGCATTAAATGGGATGTAATAGGGCTTAGCGAGGTTAGGAGGGCAGGCAAAAGCCTTTACGGTGCTCTGAAAAATGGACAACGTCCTATGTTACCGTGGTCTAGAGGACAGAAGCGAACTGGAGTGGGATTTCTGGTCAATAAAAGCCATAGCTGGCAACATAGAAGAATACTTATAGCACTACGAAAGGGCAGCAGGTCTTGTAATTACGCTCAATAAGAGGTACAAAGTCAAGGTGGTGCAGGGCTACGCGCCCACATCCAGCCACGACGACCAAGTAGTGGAACGCCTCTATGAAGATGTGCAATCGGCAATGGCTAAAGTAAAAAACGCAGTATTACCATAGTTATGGGGAGACTTCAATGCTAAAGTAGGCAAGAATCAGGCTGGAGACAAGGCAGTTGGGAAAACTTATGGTTCTGGGCTGCAGAAATAGCAGGGGGTGACCTACTAGTTGAGTTTGCCAGAACGGAATAAAGTACGCATAATGAATACCTTCTTCTGTAAACGAGAGAGTCGGAAAGTGGACCTGGAGAAGCCCGAATAGGGAGCACAAAAATGAAATAGGACCTCATATTATGCGATTAACCCTGGCGTCGTGCAGGATGTGAAGTGCTCGGAAGGGTTAAGGTGTAGTGACCACCGTATGGTAAGATCTCGAATTAGGCTAGATTTGAGGAGGGACCGCAACAAGCTAGTACGTAAGAAGCCGATAAATGAGCTAACAGTAAGATGTAAAGTAGAAGAATTCAGGATCGCGCTGCAGAACCGACATTCCACCCTTAACGAGGAAGCCGAGCTTACGACACAGGAAGCCAGCGACAACCTTACACGCATTCTCACGGAGTGTGCAGTGCTGGAGGTGCACCTTGGTCCTGTCCTCGGTCTTTCCCAGTCGCACACCTGGAGCTCCGTTCCGGTAGGCGCTTGCCTCTGAGGATGCAGCACGAGAGCGGGAACAGCACCCCCGTATGCATGTCAGCTGCATACCGCAGCTGACATACATGCATAAATTTATGCATACATACATACCTGCATACATGCATACATACATTTATACATACATACATACATACTTGCATACATGCATACATACATATATATATACATGCATGCATACATTTATGCATACATACATACGTGCATACATGCATACATACATCCTATGGCTAGACAGGATACTGGTAAACTTTCTTAGGAGACGAAAGATCTAATCAGGAAACGGCAACATGAGAATCTCAACCGCAGCTGACAGAATAGAAATAGCCGAGCTCTCGAAGTTAATCAATAAGCGTAAGACAGCCGACATACGGAAGCATAATATGGAGAGGATCGAATACGCTGTAAAGAACGAAGGTAGCCTGAAAGCAGTGAAGAGACGTCTTGGCGTGGGGAAAAATCAGATGTATGCACCTAAGGATAAGCACGGCAATGTCATCACAAATAGGGATAAAATAGTCACAGTGGCCGAGGAGCTCTATAGGGATCTGTACAGTAGCCGGGACATACAGGGTAATGCCGAACGAGACAGTAGTTCAGAGAGATAGACATCCCCCCAGTAACGACCAAAAAAGTAAGGAAGGATTTAAAAGAAATGAAAGGGGGAAAGCACCTGGTGAGGATCAGATAACAGCAGACCTCTTAAAAGATGGCGGAGAAATTGTACTTGAAAAACTGGCAAACCTGTATACGCAATGCCTAATGACCGCAATGGTACCGGAATCTTGGAAGAACGCGAACATCATCCTAATCCGTAAGAAAGGCGACATGAAGGACTTGAAAAATTACAGGCCGATCAGCTTACTGTCAGTCGTTTACAAGGTATTTACCAAGGTAATCGCTAACCGAATCTCTGCAACCTTAGATTTCAGTCAACCTAAAGAACAACCAGGGTTCCGTAAAGGTTATTCAACAATGGACCATATTCACACGATCAATCAGGTGATACAGAAGTGCGCTGAGTATACTGAACCAATATATATAGCCTTCATAGATTATGAGAAAGCTTTTGACTCGGTCGAAACCCTAGCAGTCATTCAGGCATTACGGAACCAGGGGGTAGATGAGCATTATTAGAATACTAGAGGATATCTATAATGGGTCTACACGCTACAATCATCCTCCATAGGGAGAGCACGCAAAATACCTATAAGGAGGGGGTCAGACAAGGAGAACAATATCCCCAGTGTTATTCACAGCATGCTTACAAGAAGTATTCAGAACGTTGGATTGGGAACAGGTGGGAGTAAGGGTTAATGGAGAATACCTCAGTAACCTCAGATTTGCTGATGACCTTGCCTTGCTAAGTAACTCGGGGGACGAATTGCAAGCATGCTTTCCGCACTGGGCGAACAGAGTAGAACCGTGGGCCTGAAAATTAATATGCAGAAAACTAAAGTAATGATCAATAACCTCGGACTAGCACAGCGTTTGAGATAGGTGGCGAGGCAGTGGAAGTGGTAAGCGAATATATCTACTTAGGCCAAGTTGTGACCCCAGATCCCAACCATGAGGCGAGATAATTAGCAGGATCAGAATGGGGTGGGGTGCATATAGGAAGACATTCTCAGATAATGAATAGCAGCCAACCATTGTCGCTGAAGAAGAAAGTGTATGACAGCTGCATCTTACGGCACTCACCTACGGGGCAGAAACTTGGAGGCTCACTAAGAGTGTTCAACTTAAATTGAGAACGACTCAGCGGGCAAATGGAGCTGAAAATGATAGTTGTAGACATTAAGGGACAAGAAGAGAGCGGAGTGGGTCAGGGGCAAACTGGTGTTAAAGACATATTAGTAGAAATAAGAAGAAGAAATGGACGTGGGCAGGGCATGTAATGCGAAGGCAAGATAACCGCTGGTCATTATGGGCAACAGAGTGGATCCCTAGAGAAGGCAAGCGTTGCAGGGGGCGGCAGAAAGTTAGATGGGCAGATGAGATCAAGAAGTTTGCGGGAATAAATTGGTCACAGTTGGCACAGGACCGAGGTAATTGGAGAATAATGGGAAAGGCCTTTGCCCTGCAGTGGGCGTAGATAGGCTGATGATGATGATGATGATGATGATTACATGCATACCTACATACATACATATGTACACTCCTGGATACATACATGCATACATACATTATTACTTACATACACACATATAAATATACATACATACATACATACATACATACATACATACATACATACATACATACATACATACATACATACCTGCATACATACACACACATATATGCATACCTACATACATACATACGTACACTCGCGGATACATACATGCATACATACATATATATATACATGCATGCATACATTTATGGATACATACATACCTGCATACATGCATACATACATTTACACATACATATATACATACATACATACATACATACATACTTGTATACATGCATACATACATTTATCCTTACATACACACATATATAAATAGATGCATACATACATACATATGTACATACATACATACATACACACACATACATACGCACATACATGCATACCTACATACATACATACGTACACTCGTGGATACATATATGCATACATACATATATATATATATACATGCATGCATACATTTATGCATACATACCTGCATGCATGCATACATACATTTATACATACATAAACACATACATACATACATACATACATACATACATACATACATACATACATACATACATACATACATACATACATACATACATTTATACATACACACACATACATGCATACATACATACTTGCATACATGCATACATACATATATATATACATGCATGCATACATTTATGGATACATACATACCTGCATACATGCATACATACATTTATACATACATACATACATACGCACATATATAAATACATGCATGCATACATACTTACATACATACATACATACATACATACATACATACATACAATCATACATACATACATACATACATACATACACACATACACACATACATACATACATACATACATACATACATACATACATACATACATACATACATACCTACAGTATTTACGAAGTGTGGACGTATATTGAAAATAAAATAATGTGGCGATAACATATCATCATCATCAGTCTGCTCAGGCCCACTGTAGGTCGAAGGCCTCTAGCATTGACTTCCAACAGCTACAGTTCTGCGCCTCTCGAGTCCAGTGTTAAATACCGAATTTCCGTATTTCCTCTCTATCGTCCCCCTTTTCCTACACTCATCTCTTGGCATTCACTCGGTTACCCCAATTTTCCCCCGGTTGTCGGTTAGCCTAACTACATGGCCAGTCCAAGTCCATCTCGGTTTCTTCATTTGAACTACGATATCGTCACCTGTAGTTTGTTCCTTGATCCATGAAGCTCGTTTCGTGTCGCCAAGTATTAGTCCTATCATACAGTTAGACTGGATGTAGCGAAATTGACAAAAGCTCGCAATTTTTCGTTATGTGCAGGTTGAGAGTACAGGCACGCGAGAAGGGATTAGAACCGAAGACGCGAGTTTCATATGCTCCTTCAAACGAGCTTAGGCACTACACTTCGTTTCCAAGAAACGAAGTCAGATTTTCCCGAATTTACAAACTTAATTGATCAGTTTTGCATCTTATACGTTTCGGTGGCTTAACGCGTTTCGAGAATCGTATGTGTGCTACAAGGGCTCAGTTTCGGGAACTTGATGTTACTTTCGGCGCTCAAAATTGTTGACAGGGTACTAGCTGGGGTTCTGTATACCAGGCGGCAACATTCTTTTCTCTAGCTGGCGGAAGCGGCATTTAAAACTGTGAACTTTTATTGAAAAGAAAAAAAGTTCCGTTTCTGACAGCAGAACTTATCACCGACGATTCAATACCAAAGATAGCAGTGGAGATACGCGACTACATGTTGACAGGCTGGCCATCACAAAACTTAAGTTCCATATGGGAGTGCCCCAAGACCCCTTCCCTCTAATTACCAGAAGAGAGCAGTGGAGGGAGGCGTTCGGTAGCTCTGACCGGACTATACAAGAAGCCTTGTCAATAGAGCCACCGAAGTCGCCGCCAGCCTTAGGCCGGTGGCCATCACACTTCTCTGACCACTTGATGGTATACACTTTTTCTCCTCCTGCTTTTCCTCCAACCGACATCGCACTAATATGTTGAACCGCAAGGTTGTTTGCGGTGCTGGCGAAAAAAAAAGTGGAGTGTATTTACTGTTGATACCTGGTGTGTTGTCACCGCATACAAACAAAACCTGAAGTGGCTGCTACGTTATCCTCTGGATGGCGCTATCTATCCCGTTCATCTTCATCCTCATCACGAATTTCATTTTTAGGCGATTCTGGACGTTTTTACAGCTGGTCGCTCCTTACAACATTGTGAGTACTCGCAAACTTAGGGCATTTCTCCGGCCTATTTTAAGTAAAAGGGCAGAAAACAATAACTGATCACCTGAGCGACTTCGTTACATCGAGGTTAACCGCCGCAACATCATTGTTGCACCGAGGTCGCAAAGACGCGGGCTTCAATGAACAACTAAAAAAATTACTTAAATTGAGGAATTTGCTATATAGAGCTTCGTTACATGCAGGTTTGACTGTATTCGTTCGATTGTCCATTGAACCCACCTACGTTTTCCTTCCAGCTGTTTAGTAAGGCGCCAAGATTCAGCCCCTTATGTCGTCGCCGGAAGGATGAGTTGGTTGTATACATATTTTAATAGTGATAAAGATTGCTAACTCTTTCATTACTTTGGATTGCTTGCCGAGTGCTTCCCTGTCCATACCAATTCTTTGCAGGGTTTCTCTCTCGTGCTTGGGGTCAGCACTAACCATCTGTTCGAGGTTGATAATCTAGACAAACGCAAATCACATTTTATTAGTTATATTGAGCTCAATTTGCAGCATACGGCCTTAATGTATAGTAACGTTTACGACCAACGCATTGCACTTGTTACATGCGTTTTCATCATCCCATAATATAAGGGTCACAATTATTTGTTTTATTTCACTACAGACATAAAAAATGACACAAAACGTTTCAAATAAGTAAATTTCGTTGTACTATCAGCAGTCTCCTTGGGATGTTATTGTACACCAACATGTTGTGCAGAAAGAACCGAAGGTTTGTTTGTTTGTTTATTGAACTTCTGACAATAAAATTGCCAAGGTGCTGAGGCAAAAGGCGATTGAGGCATTGCAGTCGCCCCAGGTGCAGCAGCTGTAGCCAAAGACGACTGCAATACTCGCCTGACTAGGCCCCTAGTACCTGACAGCACAAGCGACAGCAGAGGCAGCTATACATGCCAAAATACATACAACAAGCATGCACACTTCCGGGTAACAACAGCAACATATGCCAAAATAAAGCATACTATGAAGACATACCTGAAGAAAATACACGCTTTTCTTGCGTAACAAAATGTAACAGAAATAAAATTACCGTGCACACTCTTCGTTTCTGCGCAGAAAAAGTAATATAGCGTAAAAATCACAAAGTCAACAGATCTACAAGAAAAATCTAACACATCATGGGGAAAATTCATTTTGGTTTTCCATTTAAAAGCGTATACCGAGGAAGTGTGGTCAACCATGTCAAATAGTACAGGGTGATTGTTCAAAAGATTAGGAATTTGCCATTTAAGTGTTTGAGTGCCACAATTAGTTCTAGTTCGTGCTTTTATAAAGTTTTTATGCCGGAAATTATATGCCACTTCAGTGTTAGTGAAATTAAAAAGAAAAAGCTATGGGTTAGTATTGAACTCTAGAAAAATCGTTTCAGCCAGTCGTTGAATATACAATGAGTGAACATCAAGTACGCAATCTTGTTGAAAGTATGTATATGTGTTGGTATATTTTGAGAGATTATGAATGAACCGCAGACCCTTCTTTTGCATGCGATGCAAGCGAACCATGGGGAATTTTGACGCAACCCCCCTACAAGTAAGCAATAATGTTACCGTGCGTGCACATAGGCAAAATAAAGTTGCTTTTTTATTCTCGTAGGCAAAATGACTCTAAATTTACTTAACGTGCCATTGTGGTGCGCAATGTTACGTTTTATAGAACCTATAGGACATCCCCAACGAAGATGTTCATGAAATACTACACCTAGAAACTATAGTCAGAGACTCGTTCCAAAGGCTTATATTCAAAAGTAATTACATTAGTAAGAGTGACTGTTCTGTTAATAGAAAAATACTATATACTTCGTTTTATTAATGTTCAGGTGCAGCTGATTGGAACGGAGCCATTGGGATAGGCTTTCAACCAGTGAATTTGTTAAGGAAACAAGAGATGATATATCCCGGTCGGAAACAAGAGATGAGGATAAGGTGATTTACTAAATGAGAAATCACCATCGTAAAAAAAAAGATGCCATAAAGGGGTAATTCCAGCAAAACCCCGGCGTGGGTTGTATCCGCAACACCAATTCTCTCACTTTCCTTCAGCCAAATGGACGTACAGAAACTCAAAAGTGTTACACCAATGACCACAATTATTGCTTATGAAACCACTATATGCCTACCTTTGTTTTGGATGCCACCGTATGCATAATAGTGCGATCGGGAAATAACAGTTATTTTGCTAATTTGTATTACGAAATCTCATATGGTGGTTACTATACTCGGGAACAAATTAAGAACAGCAATTGCTCATGTACGGTGTGGTGTCACTCCACTGAAGCGGCGAACCTGAATATCAACGGGCGCTCGTATTTTGAAAGGAAATTGCTGTGAATGCGTGATATTGCCTGCTTTTTCTCACGTAGCTTGTTTGTCGTCCCTGCAATAGTTTATAAGCACAGTAAGTCCAATAAACTGCGCGAACGGCTCGTCCCATTTCAAAATATTCCCAGTAATGCACTACTTGCTCCGCGCGGAGTAATATCCGGCCGCGGTGATGAGGGACGGCGGCAACTTCCGTTGCCGTTCTTAAGTTGTACCCGAGTATACGTGGAATCGCGTACTTTGTGTGTAAATCCCATGTCGCTGTGTACAAAGTTTTCAAAAGCAATACAGTGGTAATAAATTCCAACTCAGCGGCCTGACTGTTCGAAAAACGTCATCAATGATGTTATCTTGCATTCGGTAAATATATAGCAAGAACTTTGTTCACGGTATACAGATGTATTTACAAGTTAATAGCGGGGTGGGTTGTAACTTTCGGCGCTCTGCAACAATTTTAGAAACTTTCCCTCGTTTTCCTTTAACTGGGACCACTCCGAAAGCTGTAGTTATCGCCAACACAACGCGGCACAGCGTGATTGTCTCGCCCGCAGCAGATGCGCCTTCCGCTTCCTGCTTTGATATTGGTACGATTTTATTTAAACAGGCTGTCCAATTCTTTCATATAACAGATGCTGGGTAAAAACCCGCCCAATAGTTGCGGCATCGGTAAATTGACGTAATTTCATGATCTGATTGTGATTGTAGGGTTTCCTGCGCCGACGCAACGCAGGCGATGAGGCGCGCTGTAGTGGAGGGCTCTGGATGGATTTCGACCACCTGGGGATCTTTAACGTGCGCCTAAATCTCGTACACACGGCCGTTTTTACTTTTCGCCTCCATCAGAAAAGCGGCTGCCGCGGCCGGGAACCAAGCCAACGTCCTCGTGCTCAGCAGCGCAACGCCTTAGCCACTGAGCCACCGCGGCGGTTTGGTGTAATTTGAGCACGCAATCTCAACCAAACCGCGGAAGAGAGAAACATGTTTAAATTAGCTCACGGGCGTTGAGCAGCAATTTCTAGCTGCGTGCGGTACTTTGGGACTCCCTATTGTAACTACTGGGTGGACTTATTGACTACGTGCTGAAATGAATCAATATTTAGAAAAAAGAAGTTAAAGAAGGTTGCGCTCGGTTCCGCTTAAAAAAGGAAAAAAACTTTCGATGCCTCGCATAATGCGTTACACTGTGGAAATCGGTGCTGTAAGACGCTGTAAGTTGCTGTAAGGTGCTGTAAGTTGTGTAAGACGCGTTATAGCACTTGCTAAATTAGTAAATTTTTCAAGGGCTGAATTCCAGTTCAGCACGTGCTGAATGGGAAAGGAATTGCAATTTGAAAAGTCGCGCTTAGATGACCGTTGCAGAAGCGCAGCGAACCCAGTTTTCATTGCGTAAACGTCACGTAAACGACAGGATTCACCACGAGTTCCGAAGGAGCTCACATACATGCTCGCAGCCGTCACTAACGTTAATAGTACCGAAGTGTTTGCTGATCCGTCTTCTAAAGTGAAGGCAAGATGGATAAGTGGAGGAAAGGGAGGATAGCTGAGTGGAAATGCCGCGCTCCCAAACTGCATACAAGCAGAAAAATCCTTCCAATGCTTGAAGCATTACAAGATAAAGTACTCATGATTAATGGGCCCAGCTGGCTTTGCGGTATGCGTCTTCAAACACGCCAAAAGAATCCCGCTGTTTCACCCACTTACGAAAACTAAAATATCATTGTTAACCTCAGCACTGGTTCATCACCTTTCTCCTCGTGCCGTTCCTCATAAACGGGAAGGAACGTAGTTGTGGCCTATAAGGGGCCAACCATGCCTTTTTTCTGTCTTATGCTGAACTAAAAAGCGGAATTTCATCGTAACCAGATTATTTACCTTTGTTTTTTTGCGTATTGAATCATCTGTACCCTCTTACAAATGTGTGTCACTAATATGAACGGATCTTTCGCTTAAAGTTTTGCAAAAGCAGGCAATACTGGAGTACAGCAACGTGCATCAAATTTAAACCGACAGGACACGTAGAGCGGCTTTATGGGGTTCTTTTTGCACAAAGAGGGGACCAGGACCACGTCTTTCTACTTCCGAGTTAGGGCCATTTACAAATGGACCTTTGTTCTACCTCTCGAGTAACGACCATTTATTCCGGGATCATAAGTTCTGATGCTCTTCGTTCTAGGACAATTTGTTCTGAACCGTTTGTTTAAAAACGTTTAGCAACGGACGGGACTTTTTTGATAAGTCCGTCGGCGTGATGCTCGCAGGGTCCATGTTGAAGAAGACTAATATTTGCAACCGCTCCGCTCATCACAACCCCACCCAGCAATAAATAGTTTGTCCTGTGCTCATCCCAAATAAATTGTTTTCATTCTACATCGTACTAATTTCTTACCATAATTTCGTACTTGTTACGTGAACTGTAAGCCACTTTGTCTTGGCAGCGCTAGTGATCTATTCCCTAGGTATGATATCCACAAGCGTGCCCGGTGTGCTGTCAGGAATGAGTGCTCTGCTAAATTGTGTAAGTATATTTGCATTACAATGCGCTGAGCACGAGGTCGCGGGTTCGATTCCCGGCCGCGGCGGCCGCTTTTCTGATGGAGGCGAAAAGCAAAAACGCCCGTGTGTACGAGATTTCGGCGCACGATAAAGATCCCCCAGGTGGTCAAAATTAATCCGGAGCCCTCCACTACGGCGCGCCTCATCGCCTGCGTTTGCGTCGGCGCGTTAAACCCCTCAATCAATCAATCAATCAGCATTACAATGCATTGTCATGCCATTGTCGTCTGAGGAAACGCTGCTTACGGAGACATTTCAGGGGAGTGGAATTACAATCAGCGTCACGCATTGTGCCGGCTTCGTGACGCTGGTGTGTTACACATTCTGGCACTTCTACTGGTCGAGTGTACTCCGCTAAGATAACGGTAGGAACATTTAATCTCTCAAGTACACCTCATTTGCAATGTCCGCAGGCTTCCACATCTCTCCCAAAGTGGACCGCACTAACACCCGCTAGAACACGTGGCCAAGTCCAAAGCCAATCGTACAAATAACCCAATAACCTAAATAACTCAACTAATGCTGTGCGTCCGGAATTCCATGACACCTAAATCGGAAAGACACCGGTTTCATAACTCGAAGGATCCAGGTTCTATTCACACTAAGGGAAGCGTTTTATTATTTCCAATTGGAGGTTTTCTGTTTAAACAGCTGTTTAAACGGGGTTAACAGCTCCGCTGTTAAAAAAAACAAATGTGAGTATCCCCTAAATTAACCGTGGCCTTCTTCATTTATTACACAGCGGTCGTACGCAAAGGCGTTCGATAACCACCAACAGGCCAACGAGCATCGGAAAATATGAACAGGCCAAAAGAACACAAGAATAAAGTCATAATCGCCATCACCAGCCTATGTAGGGCCACTGCAGGG